>CAUYRH010056592.1:0-10899 GCA_963574655.1 Perodicticus potto
TATGACTGTTGTGTAGCACATATCAGCAAAAGACAAGACACTTAGGAAGAAGTACATAGGGTTTTGTAGTCGAGGATCAGAGCGGATAGCCGAGATGATGAGCATGTTTCCCACCAAGGTGACCAAGTATATGACAAGAAAGAGGGCAAAGAGTGGCTTCTGGTCCTCAGGCCGAGAGGAGAGTCCCAGGAGGATAAATTCAGAAAGTCCTGTCAGATTGGACATTCCCATGGCCTTGTATGCACCTAAAGATAAACAATGCGACCAATCAATATGATTATGTTATTTACAACACGCCTCTTTTCATCTTGTTTTTTCATTGAGCAGCAGTTATTAATAGAACATTTACTCTGAGGTTTAATTTTCTTCCTGCATATGGACAAATCAGAGCTGAAAGTATGTGTTTACTTTTTAAGAATATTGGATCTATCTCAATCAGTTTGGGCTGCCATAGCAAATCATCACAGACTGGGTAACTTACAGAAGAGACATTTGTTTCTCACAAGTCTGGAAGGTAGAAAGGTGAAACTCCAGGTGCCATCAAGTCCAGAGTCTGGTTAGACTCTGTTTCTTGATTTTCAGAAGGATATCTCATGGTATGGTCACATGGCCAAAAGTAGATAGGAAGCAGCCCTTCTTATATAAGAGCATTCATGTCACTGTGATGACTCCAATCCTTATGACCTAATTACCTCCCCAAACTCCCAATTTCAAATACCATCACACTGGGGATTAAGATTTTAGCATATGAATTTAGTGGGGCACAAACATTCACTCCATAGCAAGATCTATAGAGAACAGCTACTGATACTAGGGAGAGAGGGAGGATGAGAGAAATAGGATTGAGAGGTTGATATCATATTCCTCCTCTGTATTCTGTGGCTGGAAATCGCAGGAGCCACAGCTGTCACTATGACCAGGTTCAGGATATCTTCTGAGTAAGGAGTCTCAGTAGCTAGATCACATCTAGATAATAATGGGAGACTATTTCACCTACCTTGTGGTTGATGAACAACTTTTCTTTGAAATCAAGATGTTTCTTTCTACATCATTTATAATGGAAGCAAGAAATTCACTAAAAGAACCCAGATTGAATGTAGGCAGTTATTGGAAAAAGAAAAATGGGAGGGACAAGTATGAAGAAGGTGTTAACTTGTATAAAAAGGTTCTCCCAACTTCCCTACCCTTCAGGGGAATGGGACTCAGAAGTAGGCTAGCATAGAGGAAGGCGCAACCCTAGAGTATGAATAGAGAAAATCTGCATTCAGGAAGAATGTCAGTTAGGTCTCCTTAGCACTGAGTGATAATATCAATGCTCAGTTCTCTCTCAGATATTTGGAGTGTTCTCTACTCCACTTTCTCACCTGTAATCTCAGTGTTAATTTCTTAGCTTATCAAAGGACATTGGTATTTTGGCTCATTTTTTTCCCTTTCATTTCTGTTCCATGAAGTGACTGGTCAAAAGGAAAACAAATCTGTGCCAAGAAACAGCATATGAAAAGCCATCTCATTGTAGAAAATCTCCAAGTGCTTCTTGATTCTGAATGAGCCCTTCCCTGGATTCTTCCCATCATTCACAAGCTGTACATACTCATAGCCCCTACTCTACCCGTGGGAGTATCTTCTGAGACCTTGCTGGGAAGTCCCTGGTGTTTGGTGGGGGAGAGAATAAGAATATACACAGTGATTAATATTATGTAGAACTGTCTCCATTAATCCAGAGGGATTACAAGTGTTCTCCCCTCCTCAAGTGGCTCCACAGTCTTCTCAGAACCTCCAGGCATAGTGCAATGTCTGCTTAGCTTAGTGTAGTATCCAAGATGGACACTATAATCTGTTCCTGGCTCTTCCAAGCTATTTAAGGACTTACGTGGGAGGTGTTCCACATAGCACTGTGTACAGAGTATCGGGTATTCCTACCTGGGTCCATTGAACCAATAAAATTTCTAATTGGCCTTCCACTCAGTGCTTCCATTTCTTCAAAGGACAACTACCTCAGAGAACCCCAAAGAGAACATCATTGTTACCTTCTTTCCCAACTGTCCCAAGATTAGATACATTAATACTACTAGATTAGTGTCAGTAATCTCATGATTACCTTCTAACAAAAGGTAATACCACAGCTTTTAATCACAATTGTAAGTCACCTTTTCCTTATTTGGCAATCTCCAAGACTGCTTCTCTCAGATGTTTGATTTCAGTTCCTTGCTATCACCACTAAAAGCCACTAGCTTCATTCTTTTTACTGTTGTTGATTCATGGAAGGACACCAAATCCATACATCAGGGTCCACAGCTGCCCCGCCTTTTACATATTGCCCATTTCCTCACTTATTGAATTCTACTTACATCTTATAATTCAATACCTTAATTTTTTTCCTTTTCTTTTCTCTCCTAATTTTATTAAGGTATAATTGACAGATAAAGTCACATATAATTATCACATTGTACCATGAATATATGCAAGTATACATTCTGGAATGATTACCACATTCAAAGTAATTAACACAACCATCACTACACAGATTATTACCGTGTGTTTGGTGAGAAATCTATGACCTACTGTCTTAGGAAATTTCATGTAAACAATGTAGTATTATTAACTGTAGTCATCATGCTATACACTTAATCCCCAGTACTTATAACTAAAATTTTATACCCTTTGACCACCATTTCCCCATTTCCTCCAATTCCCATCCCATGGAAACCACTGTTCTCCTCTCTGCTTCTTTTTCTTTGTTTCTTTTTAAAAGTTAAAATAGATTTAGGAGGGTATAAATGTTTTATGTTACATAGATGAATTGCATAGTAGAGACTTTATCTTTGTAATATTTCCCTCACTTGTGTAGTGTACTTTGTACCTAAATTTTTTGTACCTAATTTTTTGTCCTGCAGGCTGTTCCCCTATTGAGTTATCAGTGTCCATAAGGTCATTGTGGATGACCATGAATACTCATTGCTTAGTTCCACTTGTAAGTGAGTACATGTCGTATTTGGCTTCTTATTCCTGGGTTACTGCACTTAGAATAACAGTAGCTAGTTCAATCCAAGTTGCGGTAAAAGACATTATTTCATTCTTTTCCATGGCATAGTAAGTATTCCATCATATATAATAATATATCACATTACATGCTAATATAGTATATATTTATAACACATATAATACATTAATATTTAATAATATCATAAACAGAAAATGGAATATTATATACACACTTAGATTGTGAGTTCTTAATTTGGTTCCATATCTTTGCAATTATATATTATACCACAATAAACACACTTGAATAGGTGTCTTTTCTATAAAATGACTTTTTTATCCTCTGAGTAGATCCCCAGTAGTGGGATTGCTGGACTGAGCTGGATAGACCTACTTTTAGTTCTTTGATAAATCTCCATACTGCTTTCCAGAAAGGTTGTACTAATTTACTTTCCCACCAACAGTGTATAAGCATTCCCCTTTCGCCAAATCCATGTCAACATCTGACCAGGGTTTTGTGCACAAACACAAACCTGGTTTGAATGCCAGCTAGGAAAATGTGCTGAAAATATGCAAGCTTTAAACAAAGTCTGAAAATGCCTGGAGAAAGTTTAACTCAGGCCAAATAATAAGACCAAGAAAATGCAGTGCCTCTCTAGCTTCTTGAGAAGGATTATTTTATTGATTTCCAACAAAGGTGCATATGCAAAAGGTGGTTGAAAGAATCCCAAGTTTCCAGGAAGCCTGGATGGAGAGTGAGACTGGGTAAGTGGTAAGGGGTTGAGAAATAGTTGATGGTGTATTTAAATGAAGGGGGAAGGAGAAACTAGTTCTATTCATTCAGGGGAAGTAAACCAGGTTTCCTAATTTAACTACATATTCAAAGAGTTTAATCCTCCCATCTGTTGACTCTTAAATGCATATGCCCAGTCTAGCCTGTCTGGGGTGCCTCTGGGTTCTTTTCATCTTCCATGGATTTGAAGAACTCCCAAGGATTGTCCTTCTGCAAGTGTTCCCCTGGATGCCCCTGCATTGAGGTGGGAGCCCCATTGAGAAGTCAACCTGTTTACCTCCCACAAGCATCTATTTTTTCTAGCTTTTTAATAATGCCTATTGTGAGGGAGTTAGGTGGTATCTCTTGGTTTTAGTTTGCATTTTGCTTATTATTAGTGATGTTCAGCATTTTCTTCATGTATTTGTTGGTCCTTTGTTTCTATTCTTCTGAAAAAAAGGTCTATTCATGTCTTTTGCCCAGTTTATATTGGGAGTATTTCATTTTTCTTTTTGATTTGTTTAAAGTTCTTCTAGATTCTGAATATTAGCCTTTGTGAGATGTATATAGCTTGTGAATATTTTCTCCCATTAAATAGGTTGTTGATTTAAACTGTTGATTATATCTTCTGCTGTACAGAAGCTTCTTAGTTAATTAAGTCCCTTTATTTTTGTTTTTTGTTTTATTTCTTTTTTGATGTGTTAGTCCCAATGTCCAGAAGAATTTTCATGGTATCAGGTGTTACCTTTTAGTCTTTAATCCATATTGAGTTAATTTTTGTATAGACTGAGAAATAGGGATCTGATTTCATTCTTTTGCATGAGACTATCAAATTTTCTCATCACCATTTATTGAGAGGATTGTCCTTTCCTACTGTGTGCTTTCTCCTGCTTTGTCAAAGATCCATTGATTGTAGACATTTGGCTTAACTTTTGGATGCTCTATCCTGCTCCATTAGTGTATTCATCTACTTTTATATCGACATCATGATCTTTTGGTTACACTTTCCTTCTGGTATAACAAAGTTGGGTAATGTAATTCTTCCAGATGGGTTATTTCATGTAGAATTGCTTTAGCTATATGGGCTTTTCTCTGGTTCCATAGGAATTTTAGGGTATTTTTTTCAAATTGAGTGAATAATGACATTGGTACTATGACACAAATTACATTGAATTTATGGGTTCTGAGGTAGCCTTGACGCTTCCTTGTATCTTTTTTTTTTTTTTTTAATAGAGACAGAGTCTTACTTTATCACCCTCGGTAGAGTGCTGGGGTGTCACACAGCTCACAGCAACCTCCAACTCCTGGGCTTAGGCGATTCTCTTGCATCAGCCTCCCCAGTAGCTGGGACTACAGGCACTGGTCACAACCTTGTATCCTTTGGATGAAACCCACTTGATCATGCTGAATTGTCCTTGGATGTGCTTTGGGATTCAGTTTACTAGTCATTTTGTTGGTTGGATTTTTGCATGTATCTTCATCAAGGATATGGGTCGGTATTTTGTTGTATCCTTTCTTGGCTTTTGTATCAAATTGATAGTGGCTTCATAGAATGAGTTAGGGAAGATTCACTCCATTTACACATTATAGAACAGTTTCACAGGATGAGTACCAGTTCTTTGTACATCTGGTAGAGTTTGGCCGTGAATCCATCTGTTTGTAGGCATTTTTAAAAATGAGAGATTTATTATTGATTCAATCTTAAAATTCATTGGTGTTTAGAATTTCTATTTCTTCCTGATTAAAGCTGGGAGATTGTTTTTTCAGAAATTTGTCCATTTCCTGTAGATTTTCTAGTTTGTATGTATGGAGGTGTTTATGTAATAGAAGTCCCAGGTGATCTTTTGTATTTCGGCAGTGTTAGTTGTAATATCTCCTTTTTCATTTGATTGGGCACTTTTAAATCCACTCTCTTCTGTTATTCTAGCTAGTGGTCTATCAATTTTGTTTATCTTCAGAGAACCAACTTTTAATTTCATTGATCTTTTGTATTTTATTTTTGGTTTAAATTTCATTTGCTGCTGGCTGTGATCTTTGTTATTTCTTATCTTTTAGTAGTGGTAGGATTAATTTGTTCTGGTTTTTCTAGTTCTCTGAAGTATGACATTAGGTTGCTTTTTTAAAAAAATTCTGTCTTTTGGTTGCAGGCTTTGGGTGGTATGAATTTCCCTCTTAGCACTGCCTTTGCTGTGTCTCAGATTTTGGAAGCAATTGTCACCATTGTTATACAATTAAAATTTTTTAAATTTTTTGTCATTGACCAAATTATCATTCAGTAACAAGTTGTGTAATTTCCCTGTGTAGTTTTGAGAGTTCCTTTAAAATTGACTTCTAGGGCGGTGCCTGTGGCTCAGTGAGTAGGGCGCCGGCCCCACAAACCAAGGGTGGCGGGTTTAAACCAGACCCGGCCGAACTGCAACAAAAAAATAGCCAGGCGTTGTGGTGGGCGCCTGTAGTTCCAGCTACTTGGGAGGGTGAGGCAAGAGAATTGCCTAAGCCCAGGAGCTGGAGGTTGCTGTGAGCTGTGTGACACCACGGCACTCTACCGAGGGCAATAAAGCGAGACTCTATCTCTATGTAGAAAAAAAAAGAAAATGACTTCTAGTTTTATTCCACAATAGTCTGGTATAACTTTAGTTTTTAAAAATTTGCTGACATTTGTTTTGTGGCCTAACGCATGATCTGCCTCACTGATGAATGTCCCATGTGCTGATAAGAATGTATATTCTGCAATTTTTGAGTAAAATGTGCTTTAAATGTCTGATAGTCCATTTGTTCCAGTGTGATTGGCTTTATTCTGTCAGTAGAGTGTTGATGTCCCTTATTATTTTTATGTTGTTATTTCTTTTCCTAGGTCTAGTACTATTTGTTCAATGAATCTGGGAACTCTAGTGTTAGGTACATATATACTTAGGATTGTTGTATTTTCCTGTTTAATTGATTCATTTTTCATCATATAATGTCTACCTTTGTCTATTTTTTTCACTGTTGTTGATTTGAGAATAGCTACTCCTTATTTTTGGTTTCCACATACATGGAACTTTTTCTGCCCCATTACCTTGCGTCTATGAGATTATTTACAAGTTAAATGAGTTTTTTGGAGAGAACAAATGTCAGGGTGTTTTTTAAATCTATTCAGCCAAGCTATATCTTTTGAGTGGGAGAATTTAGGCCATTTACTTTCATTTTTAACACAAGTATTGATAACTAAGATTCTGCTCCAGTTTTCATGTTGATTATTACCTGTTTGCTTTGTATGCACCCTTGTGTTAAAGAGCTATGTTTATTTTTGAATCTTTTTTTTTTTCTTTGTAGAGACAGAGTCTCACTTTATCATCCTTGGTAGAGTGCTGTGGTGTCACAACTCACAGCAACCCCCAACTCCTGGGCTCAGGAGATTCTCCTGCCTCAGCCTCCCAAGTAGCTGGGACCACAGACGCCCACCACAATGCCCAGCTATTTTTTTTGTTGCAGTTTGGCCAGGGCCAGGCCTGAACCTGCTACCTTTGGCATATGGGGCCTGTGCCCCACCCACTGAGCCACAGGCACCACCCTATTTTTGAATCTTTTATACTGGTTAGTGTTATCTGTTTCTTTGCTTGTTGTTTTTCTTGATTTTCAGCACGCTTTTGAACATTTCTTATAGGGGAGGTTAGTGGTGATAAATTCTTAGTGTTTGCTTGTTCGGGAAAGCTTTTATTTCTCCTTCATTAATAAAACTTAGTTTTGCAGGATACAGAATTCTTGGCGGACAGTTGTTTTATTTAAGACTATACATAGGACCACAAATCCTTATGCCTTGTAAGGGTTCTGTTGAGAAATATGATGAGTTTCCTCTTGAAGGTTACTTGATATTTTCTCCTCATGCTTCATAGGAATTATTCCTTCACTTTTGGTCAATTTCAATGACTATGTGCCTTTGTGCAATGTATCTTCCATGTGTTCATTGAGCTTCTTTAATCTAGATGTCTATGTCTCCAGTAAGACCAGGCGAGTTTTCCTCAACTATTATCTCAAATAGTTTTGACAGGCCTTTTGATTTTTCTTCTTCTCCCTCAGAGATAAGAAGGTATCAGCCTGGGTCTGCCAAACAATAATGAGAACTACAACCAAAAAATAGCCAGGAATTGTGGCAGGTGCCTGTAGTCCCAGCTACAAGGGAGGCTGAGGCAAGAAAATTGTTTAAGCCCAAGAGTTTGAGATTGCTGTGAGCTGTGACGCTATGGCACTCTACTGAGGGTGACAAAGTGAGACTCTATCTCAAAAAAAAAAAAGAAAAAAGAAAAAAAAATTATATCTCTCTAGTAAATTTTTTCATTTTCATTTTCTGAATTTTCTGTTTTCTTTGAATTGGTTTTCTATTTTTCCCTGGCATCTCTTTGAGCTTCTTTACAATCCATACTTGGAATTCTTTGTCTCCCATTTCAGTATTTTTATTCTTATTGGGATCCATTACTATAAAACTGGCATGATCCTTTGGGGAGTCTTTTACACTGATTTTTCATAGTTCCAGATTTCTTGCACTGACACTTTCTCATCTGGATTAGCTGTCACTTCTGGTTTTGAATTTTTGATGAGAACATTTATGATCTACTGTCTTAGGAAATTTAATGTAAACAATATAGTATTATTAACTATAGTCATCATCCTGTACATTTAATCCCTAGTACTTTCTCATCTTATAAGTGAAAGTTTGTTCCTTTAATGAACATCTTCCTATTTTCCACAACTCCTATCACTTGACAAACACCATTCACCTCGCTGCTTCTTTTTCTTTCTTTTTAAAAATTTAAATAGATTTAGAGAGTACAAATGGCTTTTTTTTTTATATGGACAAATTGTTTAGTGGGAAGTTTATACTTTTAATATACCCATCACTTGTATAGTGTACATTGCTTCTAATAGGTAATGTTTTGTCCCTCATACCCTTCTACTGTGTTACCAGTGTCCACGAGGCCATTGTAGAGGACCATCATATTTATTGCTTGGCTTCAATAATAAGTGAGAACATGTGGTATTTGGTTTTTTGTTCCTGGCTTACTTCACTTAGAATAATGTCATCCAGTTCCATCCACGTTGATGCAAAATATATATGTCATTCTTTTTCATGCTGAGTGGCATGCCATGATATGTGTGTTTGTGTGTGTGTATACTTACATACACATACACAATGTTTTCTTTATCTACTAATCACTTGGTGGGCAAAAGGTTGGTTCCATACCTTTGCAATTGTGAACTGTGCTGTGGTAAACATAGATGCAGGAGTCTTTTCTATAAAACGACTTCTTTTCCTCTGGGTAGGTTCCTGGTAGTGGTGTTGCTAAATCAGAGGGCAAATCTACATTTTTAGTTCTGAGAAATATGAATACATGTTTCCATAGAGATTATACTAATTTACATTTCCACCAAGATTATAAGAGCATTCTTTCACTGCATTTGACCCAAGTTTTTGGGGGGTGCAGGAGACAGTGTCTCACTCTTTTGCCCAGGTTAGAGTGCTATGGCTCATAGCTCACAGCAATCTCAAACTCCTAAGCTCAAGTGTTTGAGATTGCTCAAACCTCTTGCCTCAGCCTTCCAAGTAGCTTGGACTACAGGTGTCCACCACAACTATTTTTAGAGATGGGGTCTTGCTCATGCTCAGGTTGGTCTTGAACTGAGTTCAAGCAATCCACCCACCATGGTCTCCTAGAGTGCTATGATTACAGGCATGAGCCACCATGCCTGGCCTCCAACATTTTTTTCTTACTTAGTAATTGCCATTCTGAGAGGGATAAGGTGATATTTTATGGTGCTTTTAATTTATTCCATTGTATTGTGAGTTCTTTGTTATTTGAGGCAGTCAAACAAATGCTAGATGACCACAGATAGTATTCAGTTTGTAGGAAGGATCAACATATGAGTATAGGGAAAAATATATGATCTCCTGGGTGGGTAGATCTAATATCAGAAAACTGTCAGTTTTATGCAAATCAATATGCAAATCATTGTGTACTGTATGGCCATCTGGCGCATATAACATTGGAGTGGTTGAGATAATCGGTCAATCTATCTATCTAAACCCTCTCAGCCTACATCTAAGGACAGAGTCAAATTCAAGTTCTCTAATTTCTGTTTGATACCATACGTGAAAATAGTTGGTAGAAAGTAAAAAAAAAAAAAAAATGCACTTTAAAAAAATTTCCATGATGAAAGAAATGTTTAAGAATTGTCAATCACATTTATAAAATGTAGGATTCAAAGGAAAATTTACATTAGTATATATTTTAAAAATATATAACCAAATCATTATGCTTTAACAAAAGTACAGATGGTTAATTAGTATAATGAAATAAAGAGTTATGAAATAGATTTAGGTATATATTAGGATTTACTATATGATACTGAAGATTTTTTAATTTAATGGAAAAAGAATGCTTTATTTAACCATCTCATGGTGGTAAAGGATGATTATATCCACTAAGCTATCATTAGGTAGTCTAAGGAGAAATGAAGCCAGTTGCCAAACCCAAAGACAGTCCTTGTCATATCCATGGTGAAAAAAGATCCTGTTTTTCCATGTTCACAAATGGAAAAACATACCATGCTCATGATTGGGAATAATCAACATTGTTAAAATGTCTATACTACCCAAAGCAATCTACTGATTTAATGCAATTCTATTAAAGCACCATCATCATACTTTAAAGAACTTGAAAAAATAGTACTTCATTTTGTATGGAATCAGAAAAAACCTTGAATAGCAAATACACTACTCAGAAATAAAAACAGATCAGGAGGTATAGCGTTACCAGGCTTAGGCTATAATATAAATATATAGTGATAAAAACACAGAGAGTGGCAAAAAAAAAAAAAAAAAAAAAACCCAGAGAGGTAGATGTATGGAACAGAATAGAGAACCAGTAGATGAACCCAAACACTTGTAGTCATTTGATCTTTGAGAAAGCTATCAAAAACATTCATTGGAGGAAAGATTCCCTATTTAGGAGTTGATTCCTGCATACGTCATTCATGAGTAAAGTCCTGGAACCCTCCATCTTCTACGGAGGCAGGCAATGAAGACAGCCAACCACAGACCACCTACACTTGTGAGCCAAAAGAAAGTTTGAAGTTATTATTTAGGAAACAGCAAGAAAAATCCTAATATG
>CAUYRH010056593.1:0-19047 GCA_963574655.1 Perodicticus potto
AATGAGGGTTATCTCTTCTTGCTTTTGCCAACTGGTGTCTATTCGTTTCTAACCCAAGTGTCCATTGACCCACGAATGGATAAATAAATTGTGGTACATGGATACCATGGAATATTATGCAGCCTTAAAGAAAGATGGAGACTTTACACTGGTTTTTTTTGATGGTGCCTGGCTGCCAGCTTGGTGCTTAGACCCTGCTCAGCTGTTGATTCCACCGATTTTAAAAAGAATCTTCACAGGCAGGTTTCACAAATTCTCCCTACAGCAGTTCCCATGAAGTCTGGGTTATCAAGAGACATGGACAAAAGCTTCTCCGAAGAAGACAGGCACATGGTCTACAGACTCATGAAAAAAATGCTTATCATCTTTGATCATCAGAGAAATGGAAATCAATACAACTTTGAGATACCATCTAACTTCAGAAAGAGTAGCCCACATAACAAAATCACAAAACTACAGATGTTGGCATGGATGTGGAGAAAAGGGAACACTTCTCCACTGCTGGTGGGAATGCACACTAATACGTTCCTTTTGGAAAGAAGTTTGGAGAACACTAAGGGATCTAAAGATTGACTTGTCATTGGATCCTGCAATTCCTCTACTAGAAGTATATCCAAAAGACCAAAAATCACTTTGCAAAAAAGATCTTTTCACCAGATTATTCATTGCCGCTCAAGTCATAATAGCCAAGTCCTGGAAGAAGCCCAAGTGCCCATCAACCCATGAATGGATTAATAAGTTGTGGTATATGTATACCATGGAATACTATGCAGCCTTAAAAAATCATGGAGCCTTTACTTCTTTTATATTTACATGGAGGGATCTGGAACATATCTCCTGAGAAAAGTATCTCAAAAATGAAGGAAAATGTATCCAGTGTACTCAGTACTTCTATGAAACCAACTTATATTTACTCACACTTTTCTTACAAAAGATAGAACACAACTATAGCCCAGGATGAAGGAGAGAAATGGAGTGAGAAGGGAGGGGTGGGGGAGCCTTTATGGAGGGAGGGTAAAAGGTGGGACCACACCTATGGAGCATATTGCAAGGGTACAAGTCAAATCTGTCAAATGTAGAACATAAATGTCTTAACACAATGATCAAGTAAATGAGGGGAAAGCTGTGTTGACTGGTTTGATGTAACTACGTCAGATTGTATTAAAAAAAAACAACACATTGTACCCCACATATACATAAATGTATTCATGATCTATGTGTATATGACTTAATAAAAAAATAATGATAATAATGATAAAAGAAAAGGTAGGGGTGGAGGCTGGGGGAGGGGTGGCCAGGTGTGAGCACACTTACTCTCAAAGGGAAAGAAGCAGCGACAGTTCCAGGGAAGGGGTGTGGCCAGCACGGCTCTCAGGTCAAGAAAGGTTGTGCTGTGTTTCTCTCATTGACAGGAATGAGAAAGGACACAGAAGGAAATGTGTGCACATAGGGGCAGTTGGGATATGAGGGAATTGATCACTGGTAAACCTCAATTTTTCTGTGAGCCAAGAATCTCAGCCCTCTCCCATGTGTTAAGGGGTAAAGGTCAATTTGGAGGCTTGAAGTGAGGATGACTCCCCTGAGGGAAATGAGAGAGACCACAGAGCAGGAAGGTTTGATCTCAGGGGTCAGAAAGGGGCTCTTGGATAGCTTTCCACAGCTGTGGGGCTTCCCCTCCCAGGGGTCTAACTGAGACTCTCAGACAGCCCTGTCTGGTTTATGTCTGAGATGTAGTTTCCTACTAAGAAAAGATGGTACATTAAAACCAAGTCACTTTATGTTATTTCAGCCCCACAGAATAGAAAGAAAAGCAATTCAGGACACAAAATAGTGTGTGAGTTTCTTATTGCTCCATTTCTAACTAGTGAAATTACTAAGTGTGGATTGATGTTGGGATTATTTCAACTGAAGGCTGTAGAATGGCAGGATGAGATTTTTCTGCACACATCTGATTCTACTTTTTAGCAACATACACGAACATCTACAGAAATACTGAAGACAAGTAAGAGGCAGCTAGACCACCCCTAAGCTGAGACCCTGACATTCTTGCTCAGAGCTCGACACACATCCTCGAAGGGCCCTACTGGCCCACCTGCACAATGGTCACAGTGAAATCTATAGTGAGTGCATCTACAAATCCCTGTGAGGGACATATTTACATTCACACCTATTTGCATAACCACCACACAGTTGCATGTGTGTAGCCAACCCCCCAATGAGTGTATGTGTGCAACACCCGTATGCACACATACATACAGAGGGTACATCTCCAAACACCCCCACATGGTACGCTCACCTGCACACCTACCTCTGTTCTGGCCTCACACTCACATACATTCAACACCCCACATGCACATGTGTGTTCACAGGCACAGATGTACACAAGCCCCACCCTCTCAAGACACAGGATAAGGACACTCTCAGCATCAGCATCTGTTGCTGTTAAATCGAAACTCTCCACTCAGTTTCACACTGTTCCTCTCTCCCACTTTATCTATTCATCTACCATTCTCACCTGTGCCCCTGAGCACTGCTTCCAGGCTCATATATGTGAACTGCCACCCCCTATGTCAATACACATACCGCACACAAGCCCACATATTCCTTAAGGTTCTTACACACGGTCCTAAATGGCTTCTCATCTGCATGTGATTCTCTCTTGGACTAGCCTGCCCTCCAGGTGCAGAAGCTCCCAGGCTCTTCCACCTGTTCCCACCTGCTTTCACCCTCAGTTTGTTCCTGTCCCCACTCTAGGCCCCACATGTACACCTCCATGCCCCACACACTCCACAAACCCCACACACCTTATGCTCTCTCTCACACTCCAGGTCCTCTGCACAAAGCCTCCCATGCAGCTAAGCTGTACACATGGGCCCTTCACACCACACACCATGCAGCTCATGCCTGAGATACCCCTCATATGTGGACACCCCTCACATGTGGATCAACATACACAGAGAATCCCCCTTTCACACTTCTCCCTCTCACACACACATGCATCATGGAAAGTGCCCACCTCACCTCTCTCATATATGTTCCCTAACCCCCTGCAATCACATTTCTATTCAACCAAGTAACACATGTTCAAGGCAGCATATTAACCTAAGATAAATGTATATTATAAAAATATTACATTGGACTTTCACTTCTGGAAAGATGGTGTAGACCCTTTCCCTATTCCTATCACTAAGTATAATAACAATCTCTGGATGTTATGTATTTAACAAAAACCCAAGAAATTCCTGAAAGTGGGAGAGAAAAAGGTGGGCTGGCCAGGAACCTCTAGACCTGAGAAATGACACAGAAGTGAGTTCCCTGAGTTTTCTTTTCTTTTCTTTTTTCTTTTCTTTTTTTGAGACAGATTCTCACTATGTCACCTTTGGTAGAGTGCTATGGTGTCATAATTCACAGCAACTTCAAACTCTTGGGCTTAAACAATTCTCTTGCCTCAGCATCCCAAGTAGCTGGGACTATAGGTGGCCACACAATGCCTGGCTATTTTCTTGTTACAGTTGTCATTGTTATTTAGCAGGTCCAAGCTCGGTTCAAACCTGCCAGCCCCTAGTGTATGTGTATCTCAGACTTAGAGCTAGAGAAGTCAGCAACAGAAGTCCCAACAACAGCTCTGTCTTTCTAATGAAAAATCAAGAAAAGGGCAGCCTGGTAAGGCAGAAAACTTTTACACAATGACAGTTTATTCTGCAAAAAACACAGAAAACTCATTGCCTGCCCCCCTCATGACAAACAGCAAAGGCCAAGCTGGGATTCCAGACCTCCATTTCAGGGAGCTGTAGTGAGGCACCCAACACCCCTGCAGGAGGTGCCAGAAGAGGCCAAGTACAGAATTGAGATCCCTGCCATCTGGTAGGGACACACACACCCTTGTAGGGCAGTGCAGACCACAGGAGAGCTATGTTTTCATCCACAAGGGGATGACACCTGCTGACTATGGCAACCTCAGTGGAGATGTGGTGGAGGTTTAGAAGCATCCCCCATGCCCATTGGTCACAAGGCCACCACCACCCATGCCAGTAAAAGTTACATGGGAATAATGGGACAGCCTGCACCTCACTCAAGGAGGGTCAGCAGAGTCCCTATGAGGAACTAGAGCTTACCCACCTACCATTAAAGAGGAGCCCCTCCTCCACTGTGTGCCACTAGGGGGTCAGTGAGGGGCCCAGATTCCACTGTCACCTGACAGTAATGATGTGCTGCCCCCTCCTCCTCTCACACTGAGCAATGTCAGAGGAGTCCCAGTGAAACAGAAGATTTAATAAGATTCAGTGCCTCCTAAGATAATACCCATATTCTCCAGGTTTAGTAAAAAATAATCCCATGGATTAAGAACCAAGAAAATCACAACTTGAATATGAAAAGACTATCAAAAGACAGCAAAACTGAAATAACACAATTGTTAGAATTATCTAATAGGTATTTGAAAGCAGCTATCATAAAAATGCTTCAACAAACAATAATAAACATGCCTGAAACAAATAACAGAAAGCCTTAGCAAAAAAATAGATGTAAGAAAAAAACAGTTACACATTTTAGAACTAAAAAGTATAATAACTGAAATAGAACACTCAATGTTTAGGATCTGTGTTAGTTCATTTGGTGTTGCTATAACAGAATATTTAAGTCTGAGTAATGTATAAAGAAAAGGGATTTATTTGGCTTCCATTCCCAAAAGATCACTCACCCCCAAGGAAGGGCATTAACCTGTTCATGAGGGATTGGTGCCAATAATCTGACACTTCTACCATCTAACACTGCACATTGGCAATTAAATTTCAACACAAATTTTTATAGGGAAAAACTGCATGCAAGTCACAGCAAGGTCAACAGAAAATAATGGAGAAGACAGAGTTTAGTGAACCTGAAGATAAAACAACAGAATTTACCCAATCTGAACAATAGAGAGTATATAAGTGGAAAAAAGAAAAATAAACCAAGCTTCAGGGTTATGTAAGACTATAACCCTATCTAACAATTGTGTTATCAAAGTCCCAAGAAAAAAGGAGGAAAAAAAATACAAATAACAAGATATTTGGTAACATAATGACTGAAAATTTCCCCAATTTTTCAAAAAATATGAACCTATAGATCAAAGAAGATGAGAAAACTCCACACAGGACAAACATAAGAAATCAAAGTCAAGACATATTGCAAGCAAACTGTTGAGAACTAAAATCAATGAAAAAAACTTGAAAGCAGCAAGATACAGAAGAACAATTCTTCCATATGGAGAAAGGACAGCAGCTTTCTTAAGGAAGTGGTACAACTTTTTCAAATGCCAAAAGGAAAGAACCATTAACCTAGAATCTTTTCTTCATAAAAGTATCCTGCAGGAATGGGGACAGTTAAAACATTTTCAAATAAAGGAAACCTATGCGACTCCTGAGAGAGACCTGTTCTGATAGATGGCTAAAGAAAATCCTCTGAACAGAGAAAGATGATGAGCAAAGGAACATCAGGAAGATGGAATAGAAAGAGCAAAAAAAATGGGCATGTAAAATACCCTTCCTTTTCTTCTTCAAACCTCTAAATCATATTTAATGTTTGAAACAGAAATTGTAACATCGTCTGATGTTTATTAATGTCTGCAAAGGACATACCTAAGATAATTTCATTAGTATTATACAGGAAGAAGGAAAAAGGAAGTAAGGGGACAATACTTTACTGGGATGGTTCAAATGGTGACCCCTACTGGCAGTGATGGATTCCCTATATACAATGTAATACCTTGAGAAACACTTAAAAAGCAATATGAAGTCATACAGTCAAAACACAGTATGTCTAACAAAATGGGGTTCTAAGTAAAGGCCATGTGACAAACACGAAGGCAGGCAAAAGAAAACAGAATGAAATGCAGAAAACAAAGTGGGGGGAGAAAGCAATGGAAAAGAGAGGGAGGGAAAACCCTGGGGTTTTGACAATAAATTATTAATAAATAAATAGATATCTAGGTTTCTAGATATAAGAAAAATATCAAAAATACTTATCTCTAAATAAGTTAAAATTGAGATTTAAATAGTGGCAATATTTATAAAAACATCAAAAATATCAAATATCTGTGAATAAATCTAATAGGAAATGTAAAATGCATACCCGAGAAACGCCAAAAATATATCTTGAAAGAAATTAAAGAAGACCAACATAAATGGACATGTATAGCAGACTCATGACTTAAAAGACTCAATATTAAGAAAATGTCAAACTTATCTATAGATTAATACATTCGCAGTTCAAATCCTGATGGTATGTATTTGTTACAGCATTTGTAATATGGTGACAATCTCATGTAGAATAGTTCCACAGCCCTGAAAGTCCTCTGTGTTCTGCCTGTTTATTCCTCTTTTGCTCTGTGACCCCTGCCAACCACTGATCTTTTTATGGTCTCTATCATTTTTACCTTTTCCAGAAAATCATTATTTGGAATCACATAGGCTATCGGCCTTTCAAGAACATTGGCTTCATGCACTTAGTCATATGCCTTTAGGGTCCCTCCTCATCTTCTCATGTTTTAATGGCCTATTTCTTTTTAGGGCTGAATAATACACCCTTGCCTGGATGTACCACATTTTACGTATCCACTCACCTACTGAATGACAACTTGTTTGTTCCCAGGTCTTGGTAATTATGAATGAAGCTGTTGGTAACACCCATGTGCAAGTTTTTGTGTGATCATAGTTTTCAACTCTTTTAGCTAAATACCAAGGAACAGGTTAATAGCATGTTTAATTTTGTAAGAAACTGCTAAACTGTTCTCCAAAGTGATTGTACCATTATTCATTCTCACCAGCAATGAACACTGAGAGTTCCTATTGTTCCACAACCTTGTCAGTAGTTAGTGTTTTCAAATTGTTGGAGTTTTATTCACTTTAATATATGTGTAGGGGGTTCTCATAATAGTTTTAATTTATAATTTCCTAATGACATATAATATTGGGCATCTTTTGATATGTTTATTTAAATTTTCTTTTTTCTTTTTCTTTTTTTCTTTTTTTTTGTGAGACCAAGTCTCACTTTTTCACCCTGAGTAGAATGTCATGGCATCATAGCTCACCGCAGCCTCAAGTTTGTAGGCTTGCACAATCCTCTTGCCTCATCTTCCTGAATAGCTGGGCCTACAGTCATGCACCACTATGCCCAGATAGTTTTTCTACTTTTGGTAGAGATAGGGTCTCACTCTTGCTCAGGCTGGTCCAGAACTCCTGAGCTTAAGCAATCCACCTGCCTTGGCCTCTCAGAGTGCTACAATTACAAGCATGAGCCATTACGCCTGACCCTTTTGATACGTTTATTTGCTGAGAAGTCTCATAATGTATTTTTTCCATTTTTTATTAGATTGTTTGTTTCCTTACTGTTAAGTTTTAAGAATTCTTTGTTCATCATAGATACAATTCCTTTCTCATATATGTGTTATGCAAATCTATTCTCCAGGTCTGTGGCCTGTCTTTTCATTCTTTGGCCAGTCCTCCATCAGATATATCTTTTACAAATATTTACTTGCAGTCTGTGGTTCATCTTCTCATTCTCTTGATTGTGTCTTTTGCAAAGTGAATGTTTTTAATTCTAATGAAGTACAACTTAAGAATTCTTTCTTTCAGAGATTGTGTCTTTGGTGTCGTATCTAAAGAGTAATTGCCAAATTCAAGATCATCTAGGATTTTCCTGCTGTGTTATCTTCTAGATTTTTTACAGTTTTTGTTTTTAGATTTAGGTCTACCATCCATTTTCAGTAAACTTTTTGTGATGGGTGTAAGATTTGCATCTAGATTTCTTATACTTTTGCATGTGGATGTCTGGTTGTTCTAACATCATTTGATGAAAAGACTATCTTTTCTCTGTTACATTGCTTTGCTCCTTTACGAAAGATCAATTGTATATTTATGTGGGTCAGTTTTGTTTCATTAATCTATTTATCTATTCTCTCACCAAACCACACTGTCTTGGTTACTATAGCTTTAGAGTAAGCCTTGAAGTTGGGTGGTGTCAGCCCTCTGACTCTGATGAATTTGTCTTCCTTCAGTATTGTGTTAGCTATTCTGGATCTAAGTTTAATAATTTAACTTTATGATTTTTATTTTAGGGATTGAAGAAGAAACTGGGACTCAGAGAAATTACCTACGGTGCTCTCAGTCATCCATCTGTTTAGGAACCTGCACTTACTTTCCCCTTAGACTCAGGATAGACTATTGATTTTGAATCAAAATAAGACCTATGAAAATGGAAGTAGAAAACTCATCTCATCTGGTCAATGCATATCCTCTCTCCTTTCTCAAGTCATCCATTTTACCTTCTCTTTAATTGTACAGTAATAGAAAAACATGTTTTCTTGACCTTAATTGTAAGAATACAGAATGTTCTAACAAGTCTGAGGATTTCACTGGAAACAAGGGAACAGACCACCCCAAA
The DNA here is from genome assembly GCA_963574655.1 of Perodicticus potto. NCBI lineage: Eukaryota > Metazoa > Chordata > Mammalia > Primates > Lorisidae > Perodicticus > Perodicticus potto. The sequence goes on from CAUYRH010056593.1 coordinate 8,419, forward strand.
TACTAAACTTCTACCCAAAACCACTAAAAACTGAGAAGCAGCATGTACCAAAACTTCACTAAAATAAAGGAAATACAAATTAGAGAAATGAACAATGAAATTCATTCAGTTTTCAAGTAACAAATAATTCTGCACATTTTGATCATAATATCTTAACCACTTCAGACAAACCAATAACCCAGGACCAAATCTGTCTCAAGGCACAAACAGAAATACACAAACACACTCCAAATTTTTTAATAAACGAAATATTAAAATGAAAATGATCCATGCTTTTGGGGCCAACTAGGAACTAGAGAAATCTGTGAATTGAAAAATGTCCTCATTTTGATTACCAAACTTTATTGAGTTTAATGTCATTTGTCCTTGTGGTTGACCTTGAGAAAACAAGATAATTAGGCTGGTCATTGCCCTAAAGACATTCACCTCCAGGAGCTACACAGCACATCCATAAATCGTGGCAAATTTTATACAAGCCACCACAGAGGCATGACCCAGGGGCTAATGAAACTCAGTGTGAGAGTATGTGTTAAGGAAGGCTTTGCCAAAAGGTCGATGCCCCTAAGCCTTGCTTTCTCCTTTGTTGCTCAGCTGCAAATGGGGTGGACTTCTATCCACAGGCTTAGTTTGTGAGGCAGTCCAGGCAATAAAAGGCACTTGTTAGTAATCTCATTGCCACAAGAATGTAAGATATCCTATCAATCTATGTCCTTAAACGTGTAGTGAATGAGGCCCCTTAACATACCTGGGGCAACCCCAACTTCAGTCCCTGCCCCCAGCCCCTCTGTCCTTGTTCCTCTGGGACTGAAGCTCCAAACTCCAGCCTCATCTTTGTGGGCCAGGATGGGCCAGTTAGTGTCCACCTGCACTCCAATCCCCCAGTCATTAGCGCTCATCTTATTCTAGGTCATCACCCACAACTCGGGGTCTGATTCTTCCTGGGAGCCTTCCCATATGATTCTGGGTACTTAGAGTAAACCTTAGGCTGTCAATTCACTGCTGCCTTGATCCACATTGCCATTTTCTCAAGCACTATGACCAATAATTCCTCCATTTTCTTTTTCAAGGTACTTCAATTCTGTATGCCTCTAGATTTGCATCTGAGCACTAGACACCACCGTTCCCAGTCTGGACTTCTAGACTTATGGGCTGACCATTAGACTAATGGCCTCAGGGGGAAGGTCACAGGTTATGGACTCTTTTTTTAGCTTCATTAATTTAGTTGTTGGTGCCGCTGAGAGTAAGTTGTCCTCCCGTTTAAAAGAAGCCCCAGTGAAGAAAATTTCTGTATTTCTTCTCCCAACCCCTGGCTTTGCTTCTTTCATTCATTCACCAAGAAGACATGGAGTCATGGAGATGGCTTGTGTGCCCTGTTCCAGGCTGAGCCCTGAGTACACAGTGGTAGATCTTACACATCCCTGCTCTCATTGGAGATCCCTCCAGACTTCAATATTCTGCCGGCCCCTAGACCACACTTCCAGGCTTCTTCAGGTTGGAACTAAAGCTAAAGACCAGAACTCAGCAGGCTCTGGGGCTGTTGAATTGGACTGAAGATAGTGCATTTGGGGAGTTCAACTTAATGATTAGTTAGGTCTTTACTCCTGTTCCTTGAGAAACCTGCAAGCTCATTGACACAGATGCCTTCATTGTTTATGCCTGGTGTTTGCTCTGTATTTTGAAGGATTACTAGAAGATCACAAAAATAAGGGGAAAACATATCCCAGACAGAGGAAACACCAAAGTCAGGAGTAGGATGGTGTTCCATAAATACACACAGTGTGCCCATGGTTGTTAATCCTACTGCTTATAATGAGGGCTAATATAGTATCTTCACCACTATCATTTGAGAAAGTGACTGTACTGATGGCACTAGCAGGAGAAAAAAATCACCTCTAATGCTTTTCTCTAGTGTGCATATATATTTTTTTCTCTTGCAGACTTAGTATATCGCCACAAACTTAGTGGCCTAAAACAGCGTGAACCAATTATGTTTCAGTGCTACAGAAGTCCAATATGGGTTTCCCCAGGCTGAATTAAGGTGTCAGCAGGGCCAGGCTCCTTTCTGAATGCTCTAGGGGAGAATTCCATGCCCCTGCAATTTCCAGCTTCTGGAGGCCACACACGTCTTAGTTTGTGGCCTCACCCTCCATCTTTGGAGGAGAGATTCCTTCTTTTATAGTTAAATCTCTCCTGACCACAGCTGGGAAAGGTTCTCTTCAGCTTTAATGTGATTAAATCTGGCCTTGTTGGTTTATCAAAGATCATCTCTGTATCTCAAGATCTTTTTTTTTTTTTTGAGACAAAGTCACTCTATTACCCAGGTTAGAGTGTCGTGGCCTCAGCTTAGCTCACAGCAACCTCAAACTCCTAAATTCAAGTGATCCTCCTGCTTCAGCTTCCCGAGTAGCTGGGATTACAGGGGAACACACCCTCAATTAGCCAATGTTTTCCTTTTTTTTTTTTTTTGCAGAGAGCAAGCTCTCACTGTTGCTCAGGCTGGTTTTAAGCTCCTTGCCTCAAGTGATCCTCCCACCTCAGCCTCCCAAAATGCTGGGATTACAGGAGTGAGCCACCATACCCAACCCACAAGATCCTTAATTTTAATCATGTCTGCAAGGTCTCTTTCTACATGTAAGTTAACATTTACTGGGTCCAGAGTAGGACATAAGCATCCTGGTGATATAGGGGATTATTCCACTGACCACAATGATGATAAAAGAATGAGGACCAAACTTGTATTTTTTTTCTATATTGATTTTGTTTATAATTTCAAACTAAAGGGAGACTTGGTTTTAACTGATTATAATGATCTAGATAGTTCTATAAAATGATAATTTTTCTTAGTTTGAAAATGCTATTTAGTGCATGTGGACTTTTTGCTAGCTACTGAAGTTTCTAACTGCCTCACCTTTGACTTGTACAAGATTAAAGCTGATGGGCGGTTTCAAAATGTTAACCTTCCAAACATCTCTTGGGGTCACTGTAGTTTCCTATTCCAGGACTTTTAAGAGACATTCAGGCATGGTTTGAATTATCGCTTTCTATTCATAACTCAAGGGCAATAAAATTGGGCTTTAACAAAAATAAACCTAAATCCTGCAAACCTGTGGAGGGGCATTTTACGGCAGCGATTTTCAACTGTGCGCGGCAAAAATTTTAGGTGTACCACAAAAATTTTTAAAGATCATTAATTAAATTGTTTTTTGAAAGAATTTCAAAGCACAGTAAACATATTCTTTTTTTTTACTACTTCTTTTTATAGTGATCAATATAATTTATATGTGCCCTGGAAGTTTAACTATAGGTTCAAGTGTGCCATGAGATCAGGGTTGAAAAACCCTGCCATACATAATAATAGAAATGTTAGGAAAACTGAAAGAATTACTATTTGAGGTGGTGCTGGCCAGCCCAGTGCTCGCATTTTCAGGTTCATGTGTCATTGAAGACAGAAAGCACCCTCCCTCGGCACAGGAAGAACAATTCACCTGACCTCCTGATCTAAGCCGTGTTGGACAACCTCTACTTTGCCCTGCATTGGATGAGCTGCAACTGTTATTGGGAGTGGGCCAGGTACCACTTGGTTTTTGTCCACTCATACTCACTTTGGGGTCTCACCACTGAGAAATTGTGCACATGGCATTTGTGCTGGCCCACTGGAAGTTGTGTAACCATGGGCACAGCTACAAAGTCAATCCTGAGCTCTTAGGAACTAGCTTAACTTTTCTGAAAGTTATTTTCCTCTTTGTAACATGCAATCACAATGTCCACGCCATTGGCCAGTAGCTTGAATTTAGCAGCTTAATGAAAACATGCACATCTCCCATTCAGGAGTGACTACCTCTCAAATAATAAATCAAATCATTTATTTTTGAAAAGTTCTACACACTAGATACCATAGTAGTCCTTTTGGAAAAATGCAACAGAAAAAACTAAACAGCAATTATGTGATGTCATAAAAGTATAATTATATTTATTTTATGTCAGAACTCTATGGCTTATCATAGTAGTATCTCATGTTTTGCAAGACAGCATTGAAACATACATGCTCAAATAAATCAACATTTCCAATTCAGTGGGCAAATCACTTAAGGCCTTCTAGTAAATCCAATGCATGGGTTGGAACACATGACCTGTCATTAGAAAGAACTAAAATGAACTTTCATGTTTCTCTGCTAAAAACTTTGAAGGGATTGTTAATACTTTGTTTTACTCATTTTGAAAGATACATTATTTAACCCCAACAAGACATTGTCTTTGACTACCAAATTAGCAGACTAAATAGGAAAACATAGAGAAAGGAAAAAGTTTGAGGAGTCAGAAAGGGTCAGAGTATATAGGAAGATAATAATTTGGCATGCAATTTGCTTAATATGAAATTTACTTACCTTTATAACTACTTTATCAAAGAGTAAAATACTTGTTAGGAAGTACACAATTCATTTGTGTACAGCTTAATATGTTTTTTTAAAAAGTAAATACTCCTATTGATCTGCACTCCAGAGAACTCCCACATGCCTCACCCTGACCATTAATCCCTCTTGAAGCAAGAGTGAGAATAATGAACTACATCCCCTTAGACCGGTTGTCCTGCACTAGGACTTCATGTAAACAGCGGTCACACACAGTGCGTGCTATTGTGTGTCTGACTCAGCATGTGTGTGATTTCCTCCTGTTGAATGTTGCGTGTAGCAGTCCTTTCCTTTATGTTAATAATATATAATATTCCCCAGAATATACCATAATTTACATATCTGGTCCAAATAAACATTGGGTCTGTCTCCAATTTGAGGCTATTACAAGCAATGCTGTGTTGAACATTCTTACATGTGTCCTTTGTTTATATTTCTATGAGCCATTTTTGATTAATTTTTATCTGGAGTAGAACGGCTGAGTAAAAATAAGTGGATAAGTGGATGCTCTGCATTGTTCCAAATTGTCTGTACCACTTTACGCTCCCACACATAGTTTATGTAATGTCTGTTTCACAGCTTTGCCAACACTTACATACATGCATGTGCACTAGCTACTTTGCCGGGTAATTGAATCTGAAAATCAATTTGGGAAGAATTATAATGTTAAGTCTTCTAACTTGTAAACATTGGATTCCCCTCTCTGGTTAAGCCTTCTTTGCACATCTTCCTTCTCATTATCTCTGGCAGTTTGATTTATTTTAGATAACATTATAAGTTGCAATAATATTTTAAATTTCATGTTTTAATTTTTGTCACAATATATAGAATAATTTATTATATTCTATTATTTTGTGTGTCTAGTGACATTGCTCAACTAGATAAATCTAAAATCTTATTTATTGACTATTGTATTTTTATATATAATCATATCATCTTAGACGATCATATTTTCATTTTTTTCCTCTTAAAACTTATACATCATATTTCTTTTTCTTTCCATATTGCACCAGTTGAGAAGTTAAGTATGATGATGAAAAGAAGTTGGTATTATAAGATATCTTTGTCTTGTTCCCAAGTTCAAGGTACATTGTTCCATATTTCATCATTTATGTATGATTATGAATCAAGGTATCAGCAAGTATATCTACTTTGAATTAAAGAACACTGCTTTTTATCTTTAGGTTGGAGATATTTTTATATGAGTAGATATTTAATTGTATTAAAATATTTTCAGTGGAGCCTGTGGCTTAAATATTTTCAGCTCGTCCCATGTACTGGAGGTGGTGGGTTCAAACCCAGCCCCGGCCAAAAACTGCAAAATAAATAAATAAATTTAATTAAATAAAATACTTTTCTTTCGCTATCAAGATAATCATATGGTTCTTACCTTTTTATTATTGTGTGGTAAATTACATTAATTACATTGTTTTTATTTTCTTTCACTGTTTATTTATAGTTAGTTTTAGTTTAGCAAAAGCAATCCTCTGACTTTATTAGTAAAATAATGATGTATTGACCCCAATTCCAGCTAAAGTGCACATGGGTCCAGAGGAGCCATTCAATAACTATTTGTTGACCATTTAGTTAGAGAAAAGGGAGTGTGCTGATGGTGAGGAAAAAAAAGACAAAATGACACACTGTACAAGAAAATGAGACTTAAGAAATTTTTCTTCGAGTCTAGAAATTAAAGATATGGTGAGGTCTTCCAAAGTGTATAAGATGGAATAACTTACACCCACAACTTTTTAATTTTTATTTATAAATTCTGTGAACTTTGAGCCATTGTTGCTGTTTTATACATATAACAGCTTTATTGGGATTTAATACCATAAGATTTGCCCTTTCAGAGTGTTCAATTCAATAACTGTGCAACTGTCACCACGTTAATTTTAGAATAATTTTCACGACCCCAGTAAGAAATTCCATACCCATTAACAGTCAATCTCCATCCCGCCCAACTCACACAGGTCTAGGTAACCATTACTACTTTCTTACTTTATGTATTTGCTATTCTAGATATACTATATTAAGGTAATCACACAATAGGTGGCCATTTGCAAATGGCTTATTTTATTTAGCGTAGTTTTCAAGTGTGTGCATGTCATAGTATGTGATAGCATGAATCAGTGCTTCATTTGTTCCTATTGCCAGATAGGATTCCATTGTATAGACATGCTATCTTTTATTTTTCCATTCATCAGTTGAAACTTGCTGTCACTTTTTCCCTCTTGTGAATGATGCTGCTATGAACCTTGGTGTAGATCAGCGGTTCTCAAACTGTGGGTCGCGACCCACAGGAAGTGTATTAAAGGGTTGAGGCAGTAGTAAGGTTGAGAACCACTGGTGTAGAGGTATCCGAATTCCTCTTTTTAATAACTTTGAATATATATCTAGGAGTAGAATTGCTGAAACATGTGATAACTCTGTGTAGATGTTTTTGAACATCTACCAAACAGTTTTCCAATGAGGACACACACTTTTACACTCCCACAAATAATGTACAGGGTTTCCAATTTTTTCACGTTGTCACCAACGTGTGCTAGTTGCCTTTTTGATTACAGCAGTTACAGTCCTTGTGAAAGTTTCTCACTTTGCTTTGCATTCCGTGATGAATAATGATGCTGAGCATCTTTTCTCATATTTATTGGCCATTTGTGTATCTTCTTTGCAGAAATATCTATTCAAATCCTTTGCCTACTTTTAAAAATTGGATCGTTTGTCTTTTATAGTTGGCTTGTCAGGATTTTTTACATATTCTAGATGTAAGTTCTTTGTCCAATATATAATTTGCAATTTTTTTCCTATTGTAGGTTGTGATTTCCCATTTTAATAGTGTCCTTGAAAACATAAAAATTATTCATTTTAACTAAGTTCAGTGCATCTAGTCTTTCTTTTGTCACCTGTGCCTTTGGTGTTGGTGCCACGTATAAGAAGACTTGGCCTAATCCATAGTCATGAAGATTTGCTCCTCTATTTTCTCCTGGGAATTTTATAGTCTTAATTCTTAATTTGGGTCTATGACCCATTCTGTGTTAATTTTGTGTATGAAGTGAGAAAAGGATTCAAGTTCTCCTGAAAGGAATTAACTGTAAATGTATATGTTTATTTCTAGAGTCTGAATTCTGTGTTACTGATCTATATGTTTACCTAATGTTCAAGTTCTCCTGAAATGAATTAACTGTAAATGTGTCAGTTTATCTCTAGAGTCTGAATTCTATGCTACTGGTCTATATGTCTACTCAATGCCAACAGTGATTGATTTTAAAATGCAAAATAAACCCCACATAGCTGGTGTTGTGCAACTGTTTTTATATCTCATTGTATTAGATCACTAATATTTGGATTCACTAATATTTTGTTTAGGATTTTTCTCCTATGATCAGAAGAAAGGTACACACATGCTTTCATCTCTCATCATGTGCTTATATTGTTTACAATTTGCAAAGTTTGCAAATCTTTTAGAATAAATATCACGATGGATATTTTTCTTACTCTAAGCTCCAGGAAAATTTGTGTATAATTAGTAGTAACACCTACTTAGGTATTTGGAAGAATTCAAATTTGAAATAATTTTTTGGGTGTCAGGATGGCCGAGTGGTCTAAGGCGCCAGACTCAAATTTGAAATAATTTTTAAAATTGGTAGTTTGGGACTTGCATTACTCAGCGTTCTTCAAAAAAAATAAAAAATAGGATATGTGTGTGTGGGGGTGTATAAATTTACGTATGTAACAATTTTATATAAAATTGTCTATTTTAGAAATAAAAGGGTGAACATATCCAGATATATAATATACAGCATGCTCTCTCTCCCTATCTATTTGTAAAAATATATATTGTTTATGTTTTATTTACATATACATGTGTGTGTGTATATATATAGAGAGAGAGAGAAAATGAGAAATTAATTTATTTTAAGGAACTGGCTTACATAATTGTGGGAGTGGTCCCAAAATCTGTAAGACAGGCCAGCAGGCTAAAGAGGTCAGAGGAAGCGCCAATATTACAGTTGAGTTGGAAGACAGAAGTGCCTTTTCTCTCAGGGGACCTCAACCTTTTTGCTTTAAGACATTAAAAATTATAATGCGCTTTACTGGTAGAATACTGATTTATATATGAATCTTACCTAAAAAATATCTTCACAGCAAAACTGGAATTTGACCAAATATCTAAGCACCAGGGCCCAACTGAGTTAACATAAAACTTTAACCACTGCAGGTGTTATTCTGGTTTTACGTTATCAATGTTGGCAGGAGTGTTATAATATATTGATCTTTTTAAAGTAACTTTTCATTTTGTCAACTTTATTTCTGTATTTTTCCTTATTTTGTTAATTACTGTATTCTTTTGACCATTTTTCTTCTACTTTCTTTGAACTTAATTTGATATTATTTCTCTAACTTAGTACAGACACTTGTTTCTAATATAATATACTAATTAATGCTGTAAGTGTCCCTTTAAGCACAGTTCGGGTGCATTCCCCAAACTTACAATGTATGACTTTAAATTGTATTTGTTCAAAACATTTTATAATTGCCATTGAAAGGCCTTCTTCAACCCACAGATGACTAGAATTACATTGGTAATTAACTTTCAAACATTAGTGGTTTATATATTTTGCATGTTACTAGCATCTAAAGTTTGTCTGATAATGGCCTGTAGACTGCAGCCCCTCCCAGGAGATGGTGGGTGGAGACAAAGCCTTCTGTGTAATGGCCAATGAGATTAGAACTCAGCGGGCTTTTATTCATAAGTGGCATACAAAAGCTAACAGTGCCTCAAACACAGGCATGGGAAACTTCCATTTTGAAATAAAAAACCACAGGAAATTGCACTAGTTTTTGTTTCAGGCCAAAGACTTCCAAAGCCAAAAGTAACTAAACTTATGCTACTCTTAAAAACAATGGTCCTGTTTGTCTTTGAAAAATCGTGTTTGAATGGTGGTCCACACAGGGACAGCAAACATCAGAACGTATAATTCACCTACAAGGGAAACAGAAAAATTTTTGTAGTATTTTTCTGATTTGTCAAGGAACATGGGCTACTGATTGCCAAAAGAAAAACAAAACTTAAAAAAAATTTGAGACACAAACTAATATAATATAATCCAGCAGTGTGCCTTTTATTTAAATGAATCCAATGAATAACATTTTGCAGTAAGGTAGTTTGACAGATGACTTGACTGACAGAGAGAGGAGAGCTGGTGATGCCCACCTATTTCTCAAGATAAATATGGGAAAGTTGCCTGTATTTTCCATTAGCTCTAAACTTTAGTGATATAAAAGATATCTCAGCATAGCTTCTATCTATCTATCTATCTATCTATCTATCTATCTATCTATCTATGTATCTATCTATCTATCTATATATCTATATATCTATCTACACACACATATATAGACACACACATAGTTGTGCACATATATACATATGGTTGAAACAATAAGAAACCATAAATTTACCTTGCTTAGGCATTGATTTCAAAGGGCTGAAATTCCAACAAAAGTAATTTTTGAGATTCAGGAATATGTAGGTATAACACATATAATTAAGTATGACACAGTTAAAACAGCACAATTCCTACATGTCACTTCCATAAGAAATGCTAAAAAGAATAACCAGAGCCAATCATAGAGTCATGGACACTTTTGCTGAATCAGAAAAAAATTACTGAGACTATTTTAGCACAAGATAAAAATGGAGAAAGTAAGTTCTTAGCATGTGTTTGTGCAAATACAAGAAACAATTTCAAGGGCAAGAAGACACCCTTCTGTCCCATGTAAGTATTAATAGGAATTAGTGGCCCCGTGCTCCCAATATGAAACTGATAATTCATCTACTTAAAATTACGAACTGTACCAGTGCCTGACAGAATAAAATATTACCACCCTTTAATATAATGGCTTTTTCAAAATAAAAGCAAATCATTCGACATAAATTCCATAGATTACTGTGGAGTGAGGGAAAAGACTCAATACCGTCAAACCAAGCGGCAGAGAAAGGGTTAGAAACCAAGTGATAATAGAATGCGTTCCCTGTGGAAAGGGTTTATGAGATGTCCCACTATTCCAAGGGGAGAAAGCTTGCAGTCATCTCAAGAGCTAAGTATGGTTTGATTTGCATGATAATGTTAATCCTTTACAGGTAACTGTGCTCACCTAAGCTTGTATAGTCACTTTGAAGGATGCATATATGTCCACTCCATAATCCATATCTTTA
>CAUYRH010056594.1:0-24643 GCA_963574655.1 Perodicticus potto
TTTTTAGTTTGATCAGGTCCCAGTAGTGTATTTTTGATACTGCTTCAATTGCCTGGGGAGTCCTCCTCATAAAAAATTCACCCAGGCCGATTCCTTTGAGAGTTTTCCCTGCACTTTCTTCTAGTATTTTTATAGTTTCATGTCTTGAGTTTAAATCTTAGATCCAGTGAGAGTCTATCTTAGTTAATGGTGAAAGGTGTGGGTCCAGTTTCAGTCTTCTGCAGGTCGCCAGCCAGACTCAGCCCTACCATGAAGCTAATCTATAGCTTTCATATGAAGGTTAAAACCCAGTTGTAGCACAAGAAATGGGGAGGGGGGCAAGGGAGGGGAGGGGAGGGGGGACGATGGGTGGAGGGAGGGTGATTGGTGGGATCACACTTACGGTGCATCTTACAAGGGTACAAGTGAAAATTACTAAATGTAGAATATAAATGTCTTCATATAGTGATTAAAAGGCCACGAAGACTATGTTAAATAGTTCAATGAAAATATTTCAGATTGTATATGAAGTCAGCACATTGTGCCCCATGATTGCACCAATGTACACAATTATGATTTAATAAAAATTAAAAAAAATAATTACATCATAATCTGTTGATTAAAATAGAAATCTATAGTTCATTCTGAAGAAAGAAAGGAAAACGGGGAGAGGGAAAAAGGAGAGTGAGAAAAAGAATGAGATAAGAAAAGAAAGAAAGGGAACACTCTACTTCCCATAAAATTTCAGCTCATAGTTACATAAGAAAATGATAGAATTAGTAAATTATCACTGGGCAACCATCTTATAATAATTAGTCAGGCCAGGCTCAGTGGCTCACACCTATAATCCTAGCATTCTGGAAGGCTGAGGAGAGTGGATTGCCTGAGCTCAGTAGTTCAAGACCAGCCAGAGCAAAAAGCAAGATCCTGCCTCTACTGAAAATAGAAAAATTATCCAGGCCTTGTGAAGGGTTCCTGTAGTCTCAGCTACTAGGGAGGATAAGGCAAGGGGATAGCCTGAGCCTAAGTGTTTGAGGTTGCTGTGAGCTATGATGCCACTGCACTCTACCTAGGGCACAGAGTGAGACTCTGCCTTAAAAAATATAAATAAGTAAAGTAAAGTGTAAAGTAAAATAGTAGTTTGGGCAAAAATCATCATCTAAAAGATACTAAAACTTTGGATGCTAAAATTTAAAATCTAAGAGATGCTCAAACTAATGAGTGGGGCAGAATATTTACTCAGGTTCGAAGTGTCTCCCACATGGCTCAGCACCTGTGGCTCAACAGGCTAAGGCGCCAGCCACGTACACCTGAGCTGGCGGGTTCGAAGCCTGGGCCCGCCAAACAACAATGACGGCTGCAACCAAAAAATGGCCGGGCGTTGTGGCGGGCGCCTGTAGTCCCAGTTACTTGGGAGGTGGAGGCAGGAGACTCGCTTGAGCCCAGGAATTGGAGGTTGCTGTGAGCTGTGATGCCACAGCACTCTATCCAGGGTGACAGCTTGAGGCTCCGTCTCAAAAAAAAAAAAAAAAAAAAAAGTGTCTCCCACAAAATGAATATTAATTACTTATTAATAGGTATAAAATACTGATTAATAATCTATAAAGTAGGAAAATTAGGTGGACACTAAGATAATATGAACAGTAATGGCACAAACTAAAGTTACATGCTTCCTGATGTAGTGTACTATAAAGAAAATAACATCACTTCTATAATATTCTTGCCAAAAATACATGTTCTGATTCTTAGCATGAGGAAACATTAGACAAAGCCAAACTGAGAGGCATTGTACAAAATAATTGGCTTGTACAATTCTATGCAAGATGCAAATAAATAATGACAAATTTCTCCATTTTTGAAGGAAAATAAAGATACATGGTATCAAGTGAAACTTATGATCCTGATTCCTGGACCAGAAATAAAAGAAAGGAAAGTAGAAGTTTTGCCATTGTGTACTTTTTTCTCCTTCTTCTCCTTCTTCTTTTTTTTCTATTGCTATGAAGGATATTATTGGAACAATCACTAAAATGTACATAGGGTTTGGGAGTTATCTAGAAATCACATATCAATGTCAATTTTCTGATTTTGACATATATGCTATATTACAATGGGCAGAAATAAACTTCGAAGTATTTAGTAATAATAGGGCACCACATCTGCAACATACTCTCCGGTGAAAATAAATAAAAGGACAATAGATAGTAGAAATAAGTAGAAAGTAGACATTTCATTAGAAAGAAAGAAAAGGCAAATATGATGAAATGTTTAACAATTGGAGAATTTAGGTGAAGGCTAAACACGATTCTTTGTGCTATCCTTGCAACTTTTCTTTAGGGTTTAAAGTATTCAAAATAAAGTTTTAAAAAACAAGTGTATTATGTGCCCTGGCTCCTTTCTTTTCTATAATAAATGACCACTTAGAAACATTCATTACTGAATTTTTTCCTTTAGATTCTCCTATAGTTTTCCATTTTTTAAAAAGTCATAAACATTGCAATATTAAGGAAAAAATACTTTGTGAAAACCACGAAGATTATATAATCATGATTTTTCATTTAAGTGATCATTGCAGGCTCTTTTAACTTGGTCACAGTTCAGAGTTGTAAATATATCTGACCTTGTGACTTTCTCATAAAATCTATTTATTAAGGTTTCCCTTGAATAAAATGTATTCTGAAGAAAGTCTTTTGACCTGACACCATACAACATTAAAATAAAAAATACTTTTCTGATGAAATGTCTGAAAACCCACAATCACTTAGTAATACATATTTGCTTGAACTAAAAGTATGCACTTATTTGTATGAAGTTTGTGGGTATATAATTACTATTATTAAATTATGTGCTCAGCGTTGACATACTGCCACATTTATTATTGCTATTAAAAATGCTGACTGCAATATGTGACATGTTCTTCTTCTTTTTTTTTTTTGACATGTTCTAATGATAATGCATGGCCTTTAAATAAAGCATTCTATTTTCTCTTTGCATGACCATTGTAAAGTAGGTCTAATAAACTTTATAGACATTTTAGTGGTAGATACATTTGGAAAAGGAAATGTTTATTTCCTTCCTCAGTACTGATTATCTCTAAAATTAACATAGTGACACAAGGTTGAAATACTGTTATTTAAAATTCAGAAGCTGATTAAAGAGAAAAAATACAACTTTAGCTATAAAACTTAATATGTTTCTTTATTCTGAACGACTGAATACTCACAACTGACACGTAAGGCCAACCAAAAAGAAACTGAGAAAGTCCATTTTCAAGTTTTGCTGTTTTATTTTCCTATTGTTGTTCAGTTTACCTAATCCATTTAAATATGAAATTTCGCACACCATAAGCAACCAATAGAAAGTATCTATATTCAAAATGGAAAGACAGATGAGTTGTGCTTCCTGTCCTTTCTTATATTCAGTCATAGTCTCCCAGGTAAATGGTGGGTGCATTCTTAGGAGAGAGAAACGGGTAGTGGATCCTACTGATCATCTATAACTCTTACTGAGTCAGACCTGCAGCAGACCTTTGTCCCACAATGGATGCTTTGTCCCCTCTACAAATGCCATGATGTGTTTTTTAAAAGAAAAAGACAGACATCAATAGTTTTAGGCGGATGATTTTAGAAAACACTCTAATGTTTTAGTTCCCTAAATCAATCTTTGAAAAAGCAGGTCTGTGTCACTTACCCTCTGCTCTTTAGTCCACTAAAGGTAAAAACTTCTAAAAGGCAAAAAAAGCAAGATATACTTAAGAAAGCATCAACGTCAGACCAACAGATCAAACAGATAGTGGGTCCATAGAAAGAGGAATTACACATTTTCACAATAGGATTAAAAGTTTCTAGCCAATAGAATGTTGCTTAGAGGCCAACTAGGATCATCTGTTTTATTTCTAATGTTGCCTGAAGCAGGCCTCTATGAGTCCCCAGGCTATACTTCTCCAGGAAAGTGGTTTTGCCATCTCATTGCAAACTGAGTTTTCATTCATTTGGAAAGTATGTCCACATTCTACCTGCAAACCAAAGGAAAAAAAAATTACAGTCATAACAGAAAGAGGGAATAAATGTAATATTTAAAATCTAAAAAAAAATTTCAAGTAATGCTCCATCTCCCAGGATCCCTGTCAGACCATCACTCAAGCAATGTTACTAACCATAATCAGCCTCTATGCACAAGGTTTTAAATCAAATCTCACTCTAAGACTGAGTTTTCAGAGTACTGCCTAATGCACAAACTGATCCTTTCAAAAATCACTGCTCTATTTAAATAACACAATTCAAACTACTATTTCCAGTTTCACTGTACACAGAGATGATGTTCTCTGAGGTACAGGCATAGAATGACGAATTCTAGCTTTTAAGAAAGTAAATAAAACAAAACTTAATTTTTTATCATCTGGTTTTAGTTTCCTGGAAGCAGAAGTAGCTGCCTGTACTTTAACCTTCTGATACAACCTTATGCACCAAAATTATAAAAAGTGCTATATCAGGAGTTTTATTTCTGTATGCTGTGGTGAACTGTGTAGCCCTTAAAAGATAGATGACATTGCTGATCTAAACCAAATTTATCTTGTACAACTTCTTGGTCTTTTTCATAGAAAATGGCAATCAGTGAAGGAGCAAAGGGTCAACTATTCCCCACAAATTCATGGAGTCTAACTGAAGCAAGTTGGAAGCCAGATTTTAACCCATATGTGGGCGTTCATTAAATACACTGGTTCAAAAGTTCCTTCAATCTTTTACGTGTGGTATAAGCTCTATGGAATCCCAACTCTGTCCTTCCTGATGTCCTGGCATGAAAGATTAATTCAGCCAACTCTAGCTAACTGATTTACAGGACACAGTACAAGATAAAAACATGGAGCCCCTTGTCCAAAATTATTAAGAATTTCAAGACAGTAACATTAAACCAAGCACAAATCCCTTCTAAACAAGAAGCTGCACAGATTATACACCCATGAAACCAATCCTGATCTCAGCACAGACACAAGAGTCCAACATCAAACAAGAGACACTTCTAAGTCAATGACTGAACAAAGAACAGATTTGAAATTGAGCCTAGAGTTATATCCTTACCTGTAAAAACTTTCAACTTTACAAGATTATTACATCCTAGCATTTCAGTTAATTTATATATTCTAAATACCTTTAATTTTACCACTGACAGACCATGTCTAAGATTTATCATGTTCTTATCCAGCCACTGTTTACAAGGAGAAACCTACTTCTGATATCCATAGTATGTTCATTAGCAAAGTCAGATATTGGTACAAATAACAGAAGTGCTTACAGCGGCTATCTCTGGATAACTGAAATCTCACTTAAAATAATGTAAATAATCCCCCAAAAGTGACTGTCTGATTAATGCATCAGACTGTCCCTAGTGAAGTTTAAACTAACTGGTACATATACAATCACTCTGTCTATAATATGTATATCACAGCAATCACAAAAGACAACGACCACACCTACATCTTAGAAGGGTACAGGTAAAACTTACTGAATGCAGAATATATAGGTCTTAACACAATAACTAAGAAAATGCCATGAATTCTATGTTAACCAGTTTGATGAAAATATTTCAGATTATATATGAAACCAGCACATTGTACCCCACCATTGCCTTAATGTACACAGCTATGATTTAATAAAAAAAAAAAATTACTTCCAAAGCACAGATGCTACAAAGAAAACAAGGTACTGTAAGTGTGGCCATGCTTTCAACCAAAACCACAAATTCTCATTATGTGTACAGCACAGAGGAAATTTCAGCACATCTGCCAAAACATGATACCAGCTGGTAATACACAGTTGCAGGAAGAAACCGAAAGTTCCAAAGACAGAATGGAAAGAAACATTCATTGTAAGTTCTTATTTTGTGATTGGAAATTAAAGATACCCTCTTACCATCAAACTGTTTATAAAAGGCAAATTATATATCTTACTAGTCTAGATATTACATTGATAATATAGTTTAATCAAGGAAATGCCTTTTCCCAAACAATTAGTAAACACAGAAAAAAAAAATACATGAATGAAATTTAACATGTCTGAAACCTCATTTCTACTTAACAGCCACTAAGTAAAATAGTGATAGTTGGAGGAAAAGGGGATGGGGGAAAATGGAGGAGGGAAATAGAGGGAAAAGAAAGGGAAACTAGGTAAAGAGGGCCTAGGAGAAGGAAGAGAGGAGGAAGAGAGGAAAGAAAAAAGAGTAAAGAGAAGAGAATGGCCATAGGCAGGAGGACACATTTTCAAGAACTCGGACGAAAATTTTAAAAATCTTTAAACCAAGGTGCAAACACAACATTAGCTACTGAATTAGGATTGAAATAAAGAGAAGAGACAACTACAGTCAGTAAAACTTCAGTGAATAATATTACTCCTCTTTGAAATATCCTTCATTAAAGCTATCTTTCCCATTTTCTCTTATTTCTGTCTTTGTCCCCAATTTACATTTGAATTTGGCAGATTTGGAAATCTGAGAGTTGGGCAAGTATCACCTACTCACCTTTTTTAACGCCCAAAGCTACAATTGTTCTTGGAATACTAAAGAGTAGCCTTTCTGTGGGATCTAAAGTACACCCAAAACAAGAATAACCTGATTTCCTCTAAATTCTTTTTTCAATTTTTTAAATTAATTTTAATTTGCTATGTGGTAATTACCCCAATTTGATCACTGTACAATGCATTGTAATGTCACATTTTTATCCCCTACATTCTGATAATTTAGTTAATGTCTTTCCATTTCAATCTGCTATTTCATTCCGCGTTGTGCTGCTGGGGCTGGGTATCTGCAAACCACATTTTCAGCTTTTCTGGCTAATTCTCAGTTAAGCTTTGCTAATATGTGTGCCAGAGGGAGGATTCAAGGTTGGAGCTATATCAAAACGTTACACTCTACCCCATAAATATATACATTATTTGTCAATTTAATATAAAATTTTTAAGAAGAGAAAGAGACTGTTCCTTCTTACTTGCATGATGTTTCTGCCAGCTTAACCCCAGCAGCGACTATTTACTCTGTCAGTAACAGTTAATTCTAGGAGTAGTAGTTGGTTCCACTTTTAGATTTTTACACATTTTCCAAAGCAGTCTGTCCAGAGATGCCAACACCTGACAGCCAGAGGTCTGAACCCCAGCTTCATAGAGCATCCTGTCCAGAATCTTCCTTGGATTCTCCAGGCCTGGGAGTGGAGCTGCTTCTTAGAATTAATCTCTCTTTGGTAACTCAATTTTCTGTTTTTTCAGTGCTTCAGTATCTACTTAACAATTATTTATATTAATCCTCAATTAAAATAACTAGTGTCATTTTTATCTGTTCACTAGACCTTGACTTAAACAATTCTCTTTTTCATCAAAGAAAGCTAAGAACATTTTTGTACATGATAAGCACTTATGACATTTAACAACAATCTCTCTACTCTGTAAGAGAGTAGAAAGAGATTTTAAATCATGACAGGCAATGCTTACTCAGCTAGAACAAGGCAAGTGTTTTAAACAGCTAGGTTAAAATTAAAGAAGATTGTTTTAACATTACTACAGATGGATAAATAAATGTCATCATGGAGAAGAAGTGATGGAGTTGGAAGTTGCTGTGAGCTGTGACACCACAGCACTCTATCGAGGGCAATAAAGTGAGACTCTGTCTCTAAAAAAAAAAAGATCTGGGATGTGCAGGTCCAGCAACCAACTCAAAAAATTAAGATCTTAGCACTATCTTTCTTTTACATCATTGAGGTTTAAGTTTTTATATCCATTTCCTTACTTAATTCTCATCACAACTTATGGTAGCACTTTATGACCATCCCCCTTTCTGGACACTGAGACATTAACTAATTTAACCACGATCACAGAGCAAACAATGGCATCCCTCAATTACAACTCAGGTCTGTCTAACTCAATAATCTCAAATTTTGACACTATTCATTATTGAAGTGTTGTACATTTTAAAAGGCTGATTTTAAAAGGAGGAGACAAAGGCAGTTATAAGGGATGCTGTAGGAATGGGGCACAGTGGCTCGGTGCCTGTGGCTCAATGGGCTAAGGCGCCAGCCACATACACCTGAGCTAGCAGGTTTGAATCCAGCCCAGTCCGCCAAACAACAATGACGGCTGCAACCAAAATATAGCCAGGCATTGTGGCAGGCACGTGTAGTCCCAGCTACTTGGGAGGCGGAGGCAGGAGACTCGCTTGAGCCCAGGAATTGGAGATTGCTGTGAGCTGTGATGCCACAGAACTCTATCCAAGGTGACAGCTTGAGGCTCTGTCTCAAAAAAAAAAAAAAGGAATGGGGCATAGATTATCAATATGAACAGAGAAAGAGGAACTACAGAGATGAATAATAAATACACAAATATCACATTTTACTTGCTGCTGCATTCTTGATCTTAGACTAACTTAAATGAACCGTCTGTTCCCCTTAGTAGACAAATACCACAATTAAAGAGTCAATCTGACATTTCTATACGTAGGAAATAGTGACTGCATCAGCATATCCTGGTTGGTGTCTTTCCATGATACTCTGAACAAGGGAGTTCTAGCAGAAATTTAATTCTGTTGCCACAGGCCAACTATAAATTTACAAAGTTAAGTCCTTTATACAACATTCAATCATTCTTTCTGAAAAGTCTATAAAACACTTCACAATTCTTAGGTATATGAATAAATCTTTCACAACTCTGACAAGAATAGCCAGAAATAAGCCACAAGACAAGAGGAAATAGACCACAATAAAACTGTCAATATTTCTCAGGTGCCATTTTAAAAGGAAGTGTGATGCAAGGAAACCGAAAACTGTGGGAACACTTTCTATGTCCTTAAAATCACCCTTTTAAAATGTACATTTGGTTAGAAATCCAAAATAGAGTCATTTAAAATTAGTAGTATTAAATATACAAAGAGAATAGGGAAAAATCATAAATGTCTTTCAAGAAATAAATAGTTACAAATTAGCAGGAGAAGCATATAGAACGATTATAGGGATGAGGTTTTCATTTTGAGCTAATGGCTTGAGTGAGGTTAAAAGTGGTTGGCTATGAGGGAAAGAAAAACAGAAATGAGAATTCTGTGTCTCTAGCTGTACATTGTGATCCAGGCTGCATATGGCTCTACAGAGAGGAATTACTTGATATTGTTGCATAACCAAATAATCCTCACAGAGATGTCCAGAGGCTACACCACAGCTTCCTATTTTCCTGTCCTGGGATCTTCTGATCCATAAATTCTCCTCAAACTAATTTTGCCTGTGTTGATATTATGTGAGCACTCTGTTTAATTTTATTTTTGCATTCCAAACTATACATCTGTCTTTAGATTTTTTTTTTTAGTTTAATCAAATTAAACTTATTAACCTGCTGGTCTCACACTAAATATCTGCTGGAGTAAGGGAATAAAATGTTTCCACTTTGCAATTTTTCCATTTAGTTAATCACATGACACATGAGGCATTTGAGCAGAATTCACTGGACTTCCGTTTAAAATTGTATCTCAAATAAAATAATATAGACCTATTCTGTAGAAATCAGGGAATTCATCATGTGATGTAATGCAATAGCATTTTAACTCAGAAGGAAAAAGAGCCTGAATTAAGGTGGTTGTGCTTAAAGTGAAAATAATAATAAATCACATTCACTGGGCATTCTTCTTAGGTCCTAACATACATTATCTTTTACTCTACAAAGTGATACTATGAGATGTATGCTAATATCAAAATATTACTTTCTCCAATTTACAGATAAAGAAACTGAGGCTCAGAGAGCTTAATAGTCGTATACCAGTGGCGGGGTCAAGGACTGATCTCACTGTGGTTTTGTTGTATATTTTTTTATGCAAGGAGTTGTGGTTTCACCATTTATGAGTTTTGCTTTGGACCCTTAACCACTCATCTGTCACACTTTTGAATGTCAGCATTCCTGGAACAGCAGTTCTCAACACTTTTTCTTATCAGCAGCAGTAAGTTCTGGTCTCTTTTCCAAGAAAAGCTAGTGTCCTACTTTTTCCTAAATGTTTTTCATAATAAAGTGAGTAAGCAGTGCATTTGTGTTTGGCAAATATCATGGTATGTATGGCTGGAAATATAGAATATAGGATCCATTTATATGAAGCAATGACTTACTTTTTTTCCCTCATGATATAAATACAAATATGACAAAGAGACAATTTGTCAGTAGCTAAGACAAAGAAAGAACTGATAATGTTAGATTTTGAAGGAAATGATAAGGGCATTTTTACTAGTTCAGATAGTGAAAAAGAATATTTGTCCATAAGTTTGTTAGGCATTTATCTGTCTTCCCCAGAGAAGGTTGTGCTCATGTCTCTTGCCCAGTGATAGATGGAATTATTAACTCTTTTGTATTAATTTGAGTTTTCCAAAGATCCTAGATATCAAGCCTTTTTCCGATTCATAATATGCCAATATCTTTTCCCATTCTAAAGGCTGCCTGTTTGCTTTGATTGTTGTGTCCGTGGATGTACAGAAGCTTTTAACTTTAATAAAGTCCCATTTGTTTATTTTCATTGTTGTTGCACTAGCCACAGAGGTCTTCTTCATAAAATCTTTCCCCAGTCTGGCATCTTCAAGAGTTTTTCCCACACTTTTTCTAGGATTTTTATCATTTCATGTCTTAGATTTAAATGTTTTATCCATCTTAAATCAATTTTTGTTTTTGAGACAGAGTTTCACCCTTGGTAGAGTGCTGTGCATCATAGCTCATAGCAACCTCAAACTTGTGGGCTCAAGCCATCCTCTTGCCTCAGTTTTTCATTTTTAATAGAGACAGGGTCTCACTCTTGCTCAGGCTGGTCTCAAACTCGTGAGCTCAAGTGATCCACCCACCTTGGCCTCCCAGAGTGCTAGGATTACAGGCGTGAGCCACTGCACCCAACCTTGAATCCATTTTTGTAAGTGGTGAAAGGCATAGGTCCAGTTTCAGTCTTTTACATGTGGTTATCCAGTTCTCACAGCACCATTTATTGAATAGGGATTCTTTCCCCCCATTATCCTCTTGTTTGGTTTATCAAAGATCAGATGGCTATAAGATGTTACTCTCTTAATTTTCTATTCAGTTCCAGACATCTATGGCTCTATTTTTGTCAATACCATGCTGTTTTTGATCATTATGGACTTGTAATATAGCCTAAAGTCTGGCCTAAAGTCTGGTAGGGTGACACCCACAGCTTTGTTTTTATTACTAAGAATTGCCTTGGCTATACAGGGTTTTTTTGGTTCCATACAAAATGAAGACTATTTTTTCCAAATCTTCAAAGTATGATATGATTTTAATGGGGATTGCATTGAATCTGTAGATCACTTTGGGAAGTGTGGACATTTTAACAATGTTGATTCCTCCCAGCCATGAACACAGTATGCTTTTCCACTTGTTAATGTTTTCTGCTATTTCTTTTCTCAGAGTTTCATAATCCTCTTTGAAAAGGTCCTTCACCTCTTTTGTTAGGTATATTCCTAGGTATTTCATCTTTATGGAAGCTGCTATGAAGGCAATTGTGTCTTAGCTTCTCCATCTTAGCTGTTGTTGGCATAGGCAAAGGCTACTGATTTTTTGACATTAATTTTGTACTCTCAGATGTTACTGTACTTCATGATTACCCCCAGGAGTTTTGTGGTTGAATCTTTGGGGTTCTTTAGGTATAAAATCATATCATTGGCAAAGAGCAAGAGTTTGACCTCCTCTTCCCCAATTTGGATGCCTTTATATCCTTGTCTTGCCTGATTGCACTGGCTAGAACTCCCAGAGCTATGTTGAATAATAGTGGCAATAGCAGACATCCTTGTCTGGTCCCAGTTATAAGTGGGAAAGCTTTTAGTTTTACTCCATTCAGTATGATATTAGCTGTAAGTTTGTCATAGATGGCTTCAATCGGTTTAAGAAATGTGCCACCTATGCCTATTTTCTTAAGTGTTCTTGTTAGAAAAAGATGCTGAATTTTATTGGATGCTTTTTCTGCTTCTATTGAGAGGATCATATGGTTTCTTATTGCTTCTATTGATATGGTGAATTACATTTAAAGATTTGCATATATTAAACAAGCCTTTCATCCCTGGGATAAAGCCTACTTGATAGTTATGTATAATTATTTTGATGTGCAGTTACAATCTATTGGCTAAGAATTTATTTAGTATTTTTGCATCTATATTCATGAGTGAAATTGGTCTGTAGTTTTCCTTTTTAGTTGGGTCTTTACCTGGTATTGTTATTAGGCTGATCTTGGCTTCATAGAATGTGTTGGGGAAGATGGCCTCCTTCTCAATATTTGGGAATAATTTCTGTGGTACAGGTATAAACTCTTCCTTGAAGGTTTGATAGAATTCTGGTGTGAAGCCATTTGGTCCAGGGCATTTTTTTTTCTTTTGGTTGGGAGATTGTTTTTTATTTTTCTTTGGTCTCAGTGCTAAATGACAGTATTGAAGAAGGATGTCGTGATTCAAAAATGCCAAGTGACATGTTAGGTTTATTTCCCAATAAGTAGGCAGGAAAGCATTCCTGTAAATTTCTCTAAACCAAAAAATAAGTACAGAAATGTTTCCTGGAATATCCCTTAAACCAACAAATACATAACTAAGTTCTGAGAGGGTAGAAGTCAGTTTCACTTGGCAGAGAACTCCACTCACCATGACAAGAATTACAAGACATATTAGAGATTAATAATTTTTTTAAACTAGCTAAAATAAATGTTTTTGTAGGACTAACTTTCTGAGTGAATTCTTAGACATGGGAAATATCTAGAAATGTGATACATTAGTTTTTCTTCGAAGAATTCAAGATTCAGGGGCCCAATTATGGTCATTTGGAAGAATAATAGTATCTGATCATTAATTCTCCACACATTGTTTTATTCTATAGGCTTTGTATACAAATGTAAGGAAAACAAAGCATAGAAGTAAAAAAGGAATAGTAATTCAAAATTCTCTTACAGCCAACCTACAATGGTGGCAGGAGATGAGTCTACTATGTGAGTACATCTGGATCTCTTATATAGACTCCCAAAATGTACCTACCCGTGAATCATCCAAATTATCCAGGTTTGTCAAGCTCCTAATAAATTTACTTGATAGTACTAAAGAAAAAAATAATCTCTTGTCTCTAACATTGTAAGTATCTATCATCTATACTTAAAAACGTTAGCACAAAACCTTTGTTGGGTGTCCTTTTACAAATTGTCATTATCACTGACCTCAAGAGTATCTCTTTTCTAT
This sequence comes from Perodicticus potto, assembly GCA_963574655.1. Taxonomy (NCBI): domain Eukaryota; kingdom Metazoa; phylum Chordata; class Mammalia; order Primates; family Lorisidae; genus Perodicticus; species Perodicticus potto. Next base: position 13,196 of record CAUYRH010056594.1, read on the forward strand.
TGTGAATAACTTTCTGATATTCTCCATTTTTACTGGTATACTTTTCCAATTCCTTTCCATAATTTTATAATACCACATCCTAGGAGTCTCTCCAATAAACATTAATACATGTATTCTTACTATGTACAATACAATTATCAAGGAAGAAGGATTAAACATAAGTCATGGTTTTTATCAGTTAGCAAACATCATTTTGACAATTATCTAATTGTTTTTTAATATGCCTTTGGCCTGATTTCTTTATTTCTCCAGTTTTCCTCTTAACTCTGACTCCTACTCCTTTGCTTTATTTTTATTTTTCTATTCTCTAAATTTTATGACTCAGATATCAAACATTTCTCTTTCCTCTTTATGCATTATTCTACAGCATTATCATATCTTCAGTTTTCAGTATGATTTTAAAGGCCCTCAAATCTAAATAAAAATGTAAGTCCCATCCCAAACTTCATATCTTCTAGACACAACTATTACATGAATCTACTATCTTCTCCTCCAGCCATCACCTTCTTCTCTATTTCTTTTTATTTGCTCAAGTATTTCCCTGATCACTTAGACAGAGTAACCCAAGATTGGTGTGTCATTGATCCCTCTTTATCTCCAGCCACTCCAAATAAACACTGACAGAATTTATCATGACCAGACTTGCTCCGCATAAAATGCTCAGAGCAACACTATACAAAAATGTATGGGCACAACAAATACCCAACAGTGCAAATCCATCTTTAAAATCTCCAAAATTTACAACATCTACAAAGCAATGAAACAGGGGGTAAAACTAAGCAATAAAGGACTATCCAACAGGATGAACAGATCAACATCCTACATATCCATCAATGTAAACAGACTGAATGATCCTCTTACAAGACATAGGCTAGCTGAATGAATAAGAAAACAAAATTCAGCTCGACACCTGTGGCTCAAGCAGCTAAGGCGCCAGCCACATACACCTGAACTGGCAGGTTCAAATCCAGCCCAGGCCCACCAAACAACAATGACGGCTGCAATGAAAAAATAGCCAGGTGTTGTGGTGGGCACCTGTAGTCCCAGCTACTTGGGAGGCAGAGGCAGGAGAATCGCTTGAGCCCAGGAGTTGGAGGTTGTTATGAGCTGTTATGCCATAGCACTCTACCCAGGGTGACAGCTTAAGGGCCTGTCTCAAAAAAAAAAAAAAAAAAAAAAAGAAAGAAAGAAAGAGAAAAAAGAAAATTCAAGTATCCACTCTCTACAGGAACACATCTAAATCAAAAGGACACACACAGACACATCATGAAAGGATAGAAAAAAATATTCCACACAAAAGGAAATCAATAAAGAGTAGATATAGCCATTGTCATATTGAATATAACTGACTTTAAGCCAACAAAGGCAAGAGAGACAAGGAGGGCCATTATAAAATGGTAAAGGAAGCTATACAACAAGGTATTACAATCCTAAACATATAGGCACCCAATGCAGGCATTCACACATACATAAAGAAAATCTTAATAGCACTAAGAAAGGAAATAAATAGTACCACAGTCATTGCAAGGGACCTCAACACACCACTGTCAGAGCTTGATGAATCACCAAGCCAGAAAATAAATAAATAAACAAACAAACAAACAAATAAGAAACTTAGGCCAAACTCAAAATCAAATAGGTCTAACAGACATTTATAGAACGTTCTCTCCCAAAACTATAGAATACATATTCTTCTCATCAGCACATGGTACATTCTCCAATATTCATCACATGTTAGACCACAAAACAAGTCTCAACAAATTTTAAAAAATGGCAAATCAGACCATTTATCTTCTCATACCACAGCAGAAGAACACTAGAAATTAGTCACAAGAAAAACACTCACACCTACACAAAGTCATAGAAATTAAACAACCTGCTGCTGTAGTTCAAGAATGAAAATTAAAATGGAAATGGGAGTTATTTAAATTGATGGTAAAGGAGACAAAAACTATCAAAATCTTGGGAACACAGCCAAAACATTCCTCAGGGGAACATAGGCTACATAAAAAAGATAGAAAGATCACAAATTTAGAACCTAATGTTACACCTCAAGAAATTAGAAAAGGAAGAACAAACCAGCAGAAGAAAAGAAACAAAGTTCAGAGCACAGCAAAATAAATTTTAAAAGAAACAAAAATTACAACGGAATAACAAAACAAAAAGTTGATTCTTTGAAAAGATAAACAAAATTGACAGACCGTTTGCTAGATTAATGGAGAACAGAATAAGAGGGACTTTAATAAATGCAATCAGTGTAACCTAATTCTTTGTACCCTCAAGGAATACCAAACAATAAAAAAGAAAAAAAAAGAAATGAAAAAGGTGTCATAACAACTGATACCACAGGAATAAAAAACACAATCCATGAGTACTACATAAATCTGTGTGTACCCCAAAACTAGAGAATGTAGAACAAGTTGACAAGTTCCTGGAAACACACAGCCTCCCAAAATTCAACTGAAAGAAAAAGAACTCCTGAACAGATCAGTAACAATAGTGAGATATAATCAGTAATAATAAAAAGAAAAAACCCAACAACAAAAAAAAAATCCCTAGACCCAGTGGATTCACAAATTATAGCAGATTTACAAAGATTTGGTACTCATAATCCCAAAATTAGTCTATAAAATTGAGAAGGAGGGCATACTCCCAACTCATTATACAAAGCCAGTATTACCTTGATATCAAAGTCAGAAAAAGACACACAACACACATACACACACACGAATCAATATCTCTTCCAAATGTAGATGCAAAAACCCTCAATAAAATACTAGAAAAACTGAATTCAACACATGTCAAAAACATAATACACCAGGACCCAGTGGGCCGCTTCTCAGGGATGAAATGCTGTTTCAACATATGTAAATCAATAAACGTGATTCACATATGATTATCTCACTAAATGCAGAAAAAGCATTTGACAAAATCTAGCATCTTTTCATGACAAAAGCATTCAACAAAATGGGCATAAAAAGAACACATCTCAGAATTATTATATAAAAGTCACATATGACAAACCCACAGCCAACATCACACCGAATAGGGAAAAGCTAAAAATATTCCCCCTAAGAACTGTCACCACTCCTATTCAACATAGTCCTGGAAGTCCTTGCTGAGGCAGCCAAGCAAGAGAAGAATATTAAGGGTATCCAAACTGAAAAAGAGGAAGTCAAACTATCACTGTTCACTGATGATGTGATCTTCTATACAGAAAAACCCAGAGAGGCTCCACCAAGGGTCTTCTGGAACTGAGGAATAAGTTCAACGAAGTCTCAGGATACAAAAATCAATGTGCATAAATCAATAACATTTCTATATACTAATAACAGTCAAGTCAAGAATCAAATCAAAAATTCAATACCATTCACAATAGCTATAAAGAAAATAAAATATTTAGGAATATACTTAACTAAGGAGGTAAAAGATCTCTACCAGGATAAATACAAAACTCTGAAAAAAGAAATTATAGAGGATATAAATAAATGGGAAAACATATTGTGTTCATGGATATGAAGAAGCAACATTGTTAAAATATCCATACTACCCAAAGTGATTTACAAATACCTATCATGTTACCAAAGTTGTACTTCACAGATAGAGAAAAAATAATTCAACACTGCATTTAGAAACAGAAAAAAGCCTAAAGAATCAAAGCAATGATAAGCAAAAAGAACAAAACTAGAGGCATCACACTGCCAGAATTCAAACTACTATTATGAGGCTATAGTAACAAAGACAGCATAATATTGGTACAAAAATAGAGACACAGACCAACAGAATGGAACAGAGAATTTATACATAAAATTATCTACCTACAATAAACTAATCTTTGACAAAACAGACAACAATGTACACTGGGGAAAAGAAGCTCTAATCAAATGGTACTGGGAAAACTAGAAAGCTGCATAAAAAAGAATGAAACAGGAACCCTACATCTTACCACTCATAAAAATTAATTCAAGATGGATAAAAAGACTTAGATCTAGGGGATGAAACCAAAAGAATTCTAGAGGGAAATGTAGGAAAAAAACTCTGATAGATTTTGGCCTAGGCAAAGAATTTCTGAAAAGACACTGATGATAATCATGGCAACAACAAAAATTGATAAATGGGATTTGATTAAAGTAAAAAGCTTCTGCACAGCTAAGTAAACAATCCTCAGAGAAAAAGATAACCTACAAAATGGGAGAAAATACTCGCAAGCTACCTACCCATCCAATAAAAGGCTAATAACCAGAACTCAAGCAAATTAGCAACAAACAAACAACCCTATTTTAAAAAGTGGGCAAAGCCATGAATATATGCTACTCAAAAGAAGAAAGACAAATGGCCAAGAAACATATAAAAAAAAATGTTCAATGTCACTAATCATCAGGGAAATGCAACTTAAAACCACAGTGAGCTATCTCCTTACCCCAATTAGAATGGCTATTGTTTATTTATACTTATATAAATATAAATGATATATTTATACTACTTATTTATTATTAAAAAGTCCACAAACAGTAGATCCTGATGTGGATATAGACAGAAAGGAAACCTTATGCACTACTCATGGGACTGCAAATTAGTAAAACTTCTATGGAATAGAGTATGGAGATTCCTCAAAAAACTAAAGTAGACCCACCATTTGATGCGGCAATTTCACTCCTGAGTATTTACCCAAAGGAAAAGACATAATTTTATCAAAAGACACATGCACTCAAATGTCTTGGGCAGAAAAATTCACAATCACAAAGATGTGAAATTACCCCAAGAGCCCATCAGTTTATGAGTTCATGCGTGGATTAATAAATACAGTCTATGTACACTATGGAGTACTATCCAGCCATAAAAAAGATGAGTTAATATCTTTTGCAACAATCTGAATGGTGCTTGAGATGATTCTCCTACATGAGGTATCTATCATAAAAATGGAAAAGGAAACACCACAAGTACTCAGTATTAAATTAGAACTGATGAGCACTTAAGTGCACAGAAGGGAAGTAACACTCAGTGGAAAGCAACTAGGGGAGAGTGGGGAGTGGACTACGCCAATTTAATTGGTACTATGAACACTACTTGGGTAAAGGACTCATCTATTGCCAAAACTCAAGTATTAAAAATTAATAAAATTTAAGAAAGTATGTTGCTTAGTGTAGCCGCCTTCTCCTACAAACTTGCTGGAGATTCTTCATCAGTACTTGCTCTTACACCTTGCACTTTTATGTCATGAAAATAGCCTCTTTCTTTAAACCTCAAGAACAAACGTCTATTAGCTTCCAACTGTTCTTCTGTAGCTGTCTCATATCTTGCAGCTTTCACAGAATTGAAGAGAGTTAAGGCCTTGCTCTGGGTTAGGCTTTGGCTTAAAGGAATGTTGAAGCTGGTTGATCTTTTATCCAGATCACAAAAACTTTTTCCATATCAGTAATAACCCTGCTTCAGTTTTTTGTCTTTTGCGGCATAGTACTTTTAATTTCCTTCAAGAACTTTTCCTTTGTATTCACAACTTGGCAAATTATTTGGGATAAGAGTCATAGCTTTTACCCATTTTTTGTTTTTGCATGCCTTCATCACTAAACTTAGCTTTTTTTTTTTTTTTCTTGAGACAAAGTCTCACTGTTGCCCTGGGTGTAGTGCTGTGGTATCATAGATCACAATGATGCAGGACAAGGTGGAACCACGACCTGCCACCTTAGCCCTGGAAGTACTGATGCTGAGGTGGATGGAGGAACTGACTGGCTGGAAGCCCCTGCCACCTTCAGGGGAGACACTGGAGCCTTGCTGTCTCCTTCCCCTGCACTTCTGGCTGGTAAGTTTCATGGATGGCACCTTCCTGTCTCCTCCTTCTGGACTTCTGACTGGCGACTTTCATGTAAGTTTTTAGGACCTTAGCCTTCATTGGACAGCTGGTAGTAACTGAGGAAGACACTTCCTAAAAGTCAACATTGAGTTCACCCCTTGGGACTATATAAACCCCTGAGCAGAGAGCCTGAGAACAGACCTGGAAGAGGGAGCAGGAGAGCTTGTTCCCCTCCTGGGTTCTCTTTCTACCAGTAGGTTTGGTTTTTGTAGTTGTTGTAATTTTTGCTTCTGTAAATAAATCCTGACTTACCACTAATCCTGTGGTCTGTCAATCCAGGAGACCAAGAACATGAAACTCCCGTATCAACAGCAACCTCAAACTCATGGCTCAAGAGATCGTCTTGCCTGAGCCTCCTAAGTAGCTGGGACTACAGGCTCCTGCCATAGTATCTGGCTAGTGTGTTTGTATAATAAAACTGTAGCTACCATAGACTGATTCCTATGTTGGATCTGGGCAAAGTAAATTGAAAACCTTCTAGAAATAATTAGGATTAACTATTCTAGATGCGATGAGAAATATTCATGATTTATGAGAGGTCAAAATATTAACATTAACAGGGGTTATGGAGAAGTAGATTTCAAGTCTCATGGATGACTGAAGGATTCAAGACTTCAGTGGAGGAAATAACTGTAGATATTGCAGAAAAAGTGAGAAAACTAAAATTAGAAGTAAAGCCTGAAGATGTGACTGAAATTGGTGTAATCCATGATAAAATTTAAAAGGATAAGGAGTTATAAAGAAACTTGTTTATTTATCTACGGATGAAAAAAGAAAGAAATTTCTGGATTTGGTTTCTACTCAGAGGAAAGTGCTAAGAACATTGTTGAAATGATAACAAAGGATTTGGAATATTACATAAACTTAGTTGATAAAGTAGGCATCAGGTTTTAAGAAGACTTACTGCAATATTTAAAGATGTTCTAATGTGGGTAAAATGCTCGTGCTACAGAAAAACTTTTCATTAAAGGAAGAGTCAGTCAATTGTACTGAACTTTACTGTTGTAAGAAATTGCTAGAGCCATCCAACTCTTCAGCATACACTACTCTGAACAGTTAGCAGTCATCAACATTGTGGCAAGACTTCCCACCAGAAAAAGATTAAGATGCACTGAGGCCTCAGAAGATAATGAGCATTGTTATCAATAAAGTATTTGTTAATTAATGTATTTACATTATTTTTAAATTTCTATTGCACACTTAATAGATGATATTATAGCGTAAGTAGAAGTTTTATATATACAAGGAAACCAAAGTGGTGGTCTAGAAACAAACCAATAATATCTCAGAAGCATGCCTGTATTTGTTACATAATACATGTATCATAGCAAATCTTAGTATGTCATATCATACAGGAAGGATTCAAATTCCACTGGAAGTTGTCACTAAAATACTAACTACATATTCTCTAGATTCAATATAGCTATAATTGCTATCAAAACGTGTATTAAGGGGCAAGCCTAAGAGTTAAAAGTTGAAACAGAATTTGGATTTAATACATTAATTCTGCCCCAGACCACAACTCTTCCTTGCCATAAGGTTCTAAGGGAAGAAGACCACAGGGAATATTGGTAGAAGAAGAAAAAAAATCAAGTTTATTTATTATGAACTGGGTTTTGGACCCTAAACTCAAGTGAAGACTACTCTAGGAAACTAGAATATGCTGTTTATTATACTAGAGACTTAAGGGGGACTCTGAGTACATACTGGAACCCAGGTATTATCCTATTGACCACACAGAGAAAGAAACAGAAAATAGCTAAGTCTAGAAGAGACCTTGAGTCTGGACAAAACCATACTGAAGATATACAGGAGGAATTTTCTGCCTAGAGATGGTATTACATGTTTTGGAACTACTGGATGAAGTCCCCTAGTTAATGAGTCAAACAGGAAAGAAAAGATCAGAACTGAGCCCTGAGGAGATAAGGAAACACCATTAAGACTGAAAGAGTATTGAGAAAGAGGAAATTGGAAAAAATAAGATATCCTTGGAGCGTTAGAGAAAAAAAATACTTCAAGTATATTCTAACATAATCATTTACTAATGGGCAAATAAGAGGATTGAGAAATGTTCATTAGGTTAAGCAACGTGGGCATCACTGGTGACTTTTTTTACCCAAATGTAAATGCTAAATAGTAGAATTCCTAGCTTTCTCACTGACTAGCTATGTGACTATGGGTAATCCTGATCTTTTATCACTCAAAATCTCAGTTTGGAGGTAAAAATAATATTAATAATTCAAATTCAATAGTTAATGTACATTAAATGAAATAACATAAAAAATGTTCAACACATTTGAGCCTGTACATCACAAGAATTCAGTATTAGCTGACTATTGGTTCTGGAGGGGTAAGTAGAGGCCAAAGGCAAACCAACATCCCTTGCTCTTATTTCTTATGTGGGCACCATAAACTATTCCATAGTTATTTCCCCACTTAAATCAAACAATTCTTCAGCTTCTTAACTCTTCTATTTTCTCCTCCCTAACTCCTTTCTCATACAGTAATGTGTTTGCAAAATTCAATTCCACAGAATTTCCATGAGACAAAGCACATTATGTTTCCTAAGTAGCTCCAGTTACTTTTTAAGCAAATATATTTTTGTACAAGAAATGAAAAGGCTAGACTTTGCTTGTTAATCTGAAACTCAAACCTCAAGATACTACTGCCATCCTAAGCACTTTTCAGATAATGCTGAAGACATGTACACAGTAAGTATGCATATGCGCTAACTGTAGCATATGTAACCTCCAAATTCATTGTACCTAATAAAATTGTGTGCTGAAATGGTTCTATCTGCCCACAATATGTCTATGACAGAATATTGGTGACCTAATTAAAAAAAAACTTTAATTCCCATTTGACATTCTTCATAGTAGTAATCTCTGTGCTGACAGGTGGCTAGTAATCTCAAAAGTAATTGTGGAGACACTATCTGCAGATGTTTGGGAATGTATTACAAATTCTTGTAAATGGGTACCATAGGAATATGTGAGAAATAAAGGCTAATATAACTTTTATTATGAAAAGATACATTTCCTTAAGGACATCTGGAAGACCTTGTGTGAGAAAAAAATAGAGGTAAGTAACAGGGACTATACAGAGAACCTTGTCATTTGATAAGCACACATAGCTTCACCTTGTCAGCAGGACATCGATTTGGTGTAAGGATTCTAAGTCTTCACCCTACATCACTTCCCTCTTGGGCTCAACTTTATAGGACAAGAGCCAGATGGATAATTCCTTTCTATTCTTTTCCAACAGAAAGAACAAACTAAGACAATATATCAAGTTTATAACTGCTAACAAAAGTCAATGGGTGTCCATGGGTGTATTTTCTTTCTACAAGTTTTTTTTTATCTGTAATGTCTGCATGTAACTGGAATGTAACTGCTGGTTATTTCGCTTCTCAAATGATGACAGTTTCAAAAAAGTGCAAGCACCATTTGTCAGAAACAGCTTGCTAAACAAACTAAAATGACGTCTATTTACCTTAGGAGCATGGGGTCTTACCCAAAGATAACTTCCCCCTAAATAACCACTAATTCTTCTTATCTTAATTTTTATAAAATGCATTAGCATAATATATCCTGCCCATGGTTAATTATTTCACATATTTCACTATTAATGACAACATGACCCACACATAATGTGTTGACCAAAGTGTTGTATGAATAGTTTGTCTCCAAAGATATCATGTTACTGGAACTATCCAGTTTTAAAACTTACACTAAAAGTCATGTCCCTTGCTAACAATATTCTTCAAATTTTTAATTCTTTTAATTTTTAATTCAACTATTCAAATAGTTCACTTATAACTTCAAGTTCTTCAGATATATCAAATATTATCAAGTACATTTGAACACACATTGTGAAGCACTTTACATGTGTTTTTTAATTTAATTTTCACTACAATCTAGTCAAATAGGCAGAATTGATTATTCTAGTTTCATTGTACATGAAATGCAAGCTTTTTGAATTATATGTGTAGGCCAAAAACAAACTAAGAAGCATGAACTGAGACCTTCTGATCCCTGACTGGTTACTTTTGACTACTCATGAAACTTCTTCATCCAAAAAGCAAAAATATCACATTCTAAAAGGAGGACTTCTTACTCTAGTTAATCTAGTAGGGGTTTGTTAGCTTTATCTTTTCACAAAATCAACTTTTTGTTTTATCTTTTGTATTTTTTTAATCTCCATTTTATTTATTTCTTCTCTGAATTTTATTATTTCTTTCCTTCTACTAGTTTCATATTGAGTTGTTCTTGCATTTCTAGTTCCCTAATGATATAGGTACTTATTGCCATAAACTTCCCTTTTCCATATCCCATAGATTTGAATATGATATATTTCCATTTTTATTTGTTTCAATACATTTTTATATTTTATCCTTCATTTATTGATTGGCCCTTTGGACATTCAGGAGCAGTTTGATTTCTGCATATTTGTCTACTTTATAAGGCTCTTCTTGTTATTAATTTCTGGTTAGAAATCCATTGTGGTTAGAAAATATATTTGACATAATTTCTACTTTTTTAAATTTGTTCAGACTTATTCTGTGGCACAGGATATGATATATTCTGAAATGTTCCATGTGCTGATGAAAAGAATGTGTATTCTCTAGCAGTTGGGTGAAATGTTCTATAAATGTTAAGTTAGGTCATTACTTCTAGTGAGTAATTTAACTTCTCTTTTTGCTTTTTGATTTTTACTTCTGTCCATTACTGATAGTGAAGTGTGAAAATCCCCTACTATTATTGTATGATACTCTATCTCTCTTTTTTTCTATTGTTTGCTTTGTATACTTGGGAGCTCTGGAGTTGGGCACACAAATATTTATAATTGTTACATGTTCTTGTTGATTTCACCTCTTTATCATTATTGCACATATAGTGATCCTCTTTATTTGTTCTTACAGTCTTTGATTTTTAGTCCATTTTATGTGATCTAAATATAGTTATTTCTGATCTTTTTTTGTTTCATGTTACATAAAATAACTTGTACCAACCCTTTACTTTCAGTCTGTCTTTATAGGTGAAGAGGGTTTCTTGAACACATCATAGAGCTGAGCCTTTTTATTTTTTTTTTTCCTGTATCAACTACTCTAATCCTCTTAATTGGAGAAGTGAGACAATTTACATTCATTGTTGTTATTAATAAGAAATTACTAGTGTCATTTTGTTTTTGTTTTCTGGTTGTTTTGATTGTCTTTCCTTTCTTCCTTCCTTTCTTCTGCTCCTGTGTCCTTGTGTTTAAGGGATTATCTCTATTATTGTGATTTGTTGCTTTTTATTTCTAGTGAATCTATTATAGATTTTTGTGTCATGGTTACCAAGAGGCTTACAAAAAATATAACAAAGTTATTTTGGCTCAGCGCCTGTGGCTCAAGTGGCTAAGGCGCCAGCCACGTACACCTGAGCTGGCGGGTTCGAATCCAGCCCAGGCCACCAAACAACGACGGCTGCAACAACAAAAAAAAAATAGCCGGGCATTGTGGTGGGCACCTGTAGTCCCAGCTACTTGGGAGGTGGAGGCAGGAGACTCTCTTGAGCCCAGGAATTGGAGGTTGCTGTGAGCTGTGATGCCACAGCACT
>CAUYRH010056597.1:0-40063 GCA_963574655.1 Perodicticus potto
TTTACTCCTTCGAAACATGATATGCTTCATTTCAAATAGAAATGTTCTTATGGCTCGGCTCCTGTGGCTCAACGGGCTAAGGCGCCAGCCACGTACACCTGAGCTGGTGGGTTCGAATCCAGCCCAGGCCCACCAAACAACAATGACAGCTGCAACCAGAAAATGGCCGGGCGTTGTGGCGGGTGCCTGTAGTCCCAGCTACTTGGGAGGTGAAGGCAAGAGACTTGCTTGAGCCCAGGAATTGGAGGTTGCTGTGAGCTGTGATGCCATGGCACTCTATCCAGGGTGACAGCTTGAGGCTCTGTCTCAAAAAAAAAAAAAAAAAGAAAGAAATTTTCTTATGTATAAACATTTAGTCACTTCCTCAAAATTGTGGATGTACATTCTCTTAGATACTTGAATCAAGACAGCAGACTATAAGGCATTTTTAAAAGGCACCTCTGTCCCAGGATGAAAAGGCAGAGGAGCTAGCAGTGTAGAAGCATTCTGAATTCAGTGACAGACAGGGTATGGCTACTCTAAGAACCATGTCCTCTCCACATTTATTGCCTGGCAACCACTCTGACTTTACCCAGTAAAGTGATACAGAAATGTTAGTGACTCTACGTATTTTTGGAATGATACAATGACATGATAGTGATTTTCTAAAGTAACCGTGTCATAGCTGGGTGTGGTGGTACATGACTGTAGTCCCAGCTACTTGGGAGGCTGAGGCAAGAAGATTGGTTCAGCCCAAGAGTTTGAGGTTGCCGTGGGCTATGATGCCATTCCATTCTATCCAGAGGGCAAAAAAGTGAGACTCTGCCTAAAAAGAAAAAAAAAAAATGGCTAAAATAAATTATTTTTCATTGCATCTATAATAGATCCTGCTTTGAATTCCAAGGTGTACAAGCATGGAATTTACTATATTGGTCAACAAGGATCTTCTAATTGTTTATCTCAATGTTAAAAAGAACAATTGTAATGAGACAACACACTGCAATTCACTAACTTTTCCCAAATAATGTATTTCCATTTTTCAATGTGAAGACACACTCTAGTTTTGAATGGGAATGGATGAACTTGCCAACTGGCTTCATAGAGGTTAATTAAGTTTGGATAAGTGCAGCTCCATCACTTAAACGCAGGTGTGTGAGGACTAACAAACTGGACGACAGAGCTGATTTTAAAAACTGAAAGTATCAGGGGCGGCGCCTGTGGCCCAGTGGGTAGGGCGTCGGTCCCATATACCAAGGGTGGCGGGTTCAAACCCAGCCCCGGCCAAACTGCAACAAAAAATAGCCAGATGTTGTGGCTGGTGCCTGTACTCCCAGCTCCTCTGGAGGCTGAGGCAAGAGAATCGCCTAAGCCCAAGAGTTGGAGGTTGCTGTGAGCTGTGACACCACGGCACTCTACTGAGGGTGATAAAGTGAGACTCTGTTTCTTAAAAAATGAAAGTAACCCTGCTATGGGATGTTGTTAGACGACAACTTATTAAAGGTTTAATTTGAGTTTGGCAGAAATACAAGGCTAACATCTGCTGTCACATGTTTGAAGCAGGAATGTTTTATTCCAAAATCAAGTAATGCTGATTTTATTTTTTTCATGCAACAGTTGTGGGTACTGCCACTTTCTATAGCCAGAAATCTTTCTGAAATAATCCATGGGGAGAACATTATATTGAGTTTTGAATTAAAATAATTTGCAACTTAAAGCTACATTATAAATAGTGATCTGCATTAGCACAAGAAGATGGTTTTGTATCAAATTTAATTTAAATCAAGATGTATATATTCCCATTTGCTTGATATGAGGGCCAAATACAGATTTATGGAGCAGTGGGATCAATTATCTCAGGAACATTATATAATGCTTTCTGTCTTTAAAACACAGAGCATATGAGTATTATTTGGTACTACTAGTTTTCCCACAGCTGAAGAAAGGCATAGAAGAGTAAGCAGAAGTCTAAAAGAAATATACATGATCAGCTCCATATTACTTGGTGATGGTATCTTTATAATGGTGAGATTGGAAATAGCCTTTTTAGATTTAACCAAACACCCTCTGACATGTAATAATTATAAAGTAAGCTGCATATCTGCAGGAAGTGTGATATTTTCCACTCTTAACAGCTGACTTGGTAGCTTGCGACATTATTGGCACACTGTTTTCAAATAAATTGTACATTTCAGCATATAAATTCTTGATTTAGCCTAGTGTCTTAATAACTGAAGGATAGGTTGGAAATGCAAACCTTCATTTCTTTGGCAAATATTTACAAAGTGGAAACATCTGTTTGAATTGTTGTGGGACCATCTGGGCTCATTGTGGGGCAGTTAGGAAGCCATGTCCTTTTTTTGAAGCTTCCCCTGAGTTAAGGTGTGATGCCTGCCTCTGGCTCTCTCTGACCTTTCCCCATCGCCCTTGCAGACCAGCCAGAATGTTTTCTTTGACATCCATGACTGCCTTGTAGAAACCTCTGTAATTATTATGGCTCAAACATTTAAAAAACTATTTAGTCATCAGATCTTTTCTAGAACTCAGGATTGACCTGTCCAAAACATTTGACCCTCAAGCATATTACTACTATCATTACAGCCCCAATGAACTATATATGCTGGGGACAAATGGACTTTGTGTGTGTGTGTAAAATCATCACGCTTCATTTCTAAACTCTGTTTCTTTATTTAATCATTTGAGTAATCACATGATGAAGAAAAAAGCTAAAGGTCAGCAAACTCATTTTCATATTTTGCCAAAACCTTTGTTTTTCATTTAATTTTAGGAAACTGTAAAGATAGCAAACTGTGAATGACATCCCCCATTGGCCTTGTTGCTGGGATCAGTAGAGCGCTTGGTGTTTTCCATTGGTTTTCGGGTCTTGGTGTTTTTTCCCAATTTTTAAACAAACTCCAGTGAATGAAACAGAACAAATGTTCTTGACCCGATGAAGGTGGAGTTGTGTCAGGGAGGTACATGTAGTAGGAAAGGAAAGAGCAGAGTTGCCCCGGGAGGGAGACAGGAGGAATCCAAGCATGCTGAAGGAGACGAGACCTTTCCATTCAGCAGCGTGCCCGTGGCACCAGGAACCAGTGCTGTCTTTGGTGTATGAGAGCTATCTCCAGAGATTATACTGACACAGTCTGCTCAGAGAAATTTATATTTCCACACGAACTGATCCATTCAGTGGGAACTGAAGGATGGGTTGGAAATGCAAACCTTTATTTCTTTGGCAAATATTTACAAAGTAGAAACATCTGTTTGAATTGTTGTGGGACCATCTGGGCTCATTGTAGCCAGGGAAGTCTTTGAAAATTACAAAGCATACTGTCTTTGCCCTAAAACACAGAAAATGCAGAAAACTTCTCTTTTTCTTCTTCAAGTCAACATTCTCGGGACTCATCTTCGTAGGTGCTGTACACAGTATATGTGCTCAGCAATGACAACTAGTAGAAAAGGAAGGAAACCAGGGACAGATGGCAGGAGACATGTTTAATTTTTTTTTAAAATATAATACGCACCAGTAGTTTGTTTTTTACCTTTCAAAAAGTACTTGGTGCTGTTTTAACATTTTGATGCTTAGCAAACAGAAAGTGGACAGGGTGCCGTGAAGCTGTAGGGCTCTTCTCTGTCTACCTGCCAGAGTGGCATCCTGCCTGGTAAGTGGGTGACAGGTGCCTCTGAGGGCAAACTGCTGACAGTTGCATCACTTGTGTAAAAATGGGGCAAACAACATGGACATCAAGTATGTTTTAGAAAACGTCCCTTCTGTCCTTTGATGTATCTGTTAGTACCCTCTAGTGGTGTCAGTGTAACATTTTCACAGGTAACGTGTGATCCTGTCCATCAGGATCAACATTTTAAAGCTACATCTCCATGTTCTTAACGTATAAGGTAAAATCCTCAAGCATTATTTTATCTATATAGTTTCTACTTCAGAGTCTCTATTTAAGATACCAGACTGGAAGGAAAGGCCATTATCATACATATCCACTTCCATTCCTCAATTAAGAGTTTATAATTCTTAACTTTTCTCCTATCTTATAGCTGCAATTTAAATATGTAATTAAATTGGGGCATAGGATCACATTTGTATTAAGCGTCACCTATTTTTGGAAACTTTTGTTCACATGTGTAAAAGTTCCATTTTGAATCTGTGGATCCAAAAGGGCAAATACTTGATCAACAAATTGGTGTTCTGGGGCAGCGACTACTGATGAAGCATTTTATGAAAACCCCAGATTTACAGGCTTTAATTTATTCTGAATCCTTGGCTGAGTATATATACTAATTCATCGTTTAATTCATTCATTTTCCTTTTGCAAATGTGGTCAGCATGTCTATTTTATGAAAATGACAGGGAAAGGTATAAAGGAACATCAATAACTACAAAGAAAACCAAGAAACCTATATAATAATTTTCAAAAGAAGCCTCTACCTGTGATATAGAATAAATACCTGGAAGACATTCTTCTCAACACGATTTCACTAGAAAATTCATAAAAAGAGAGAAGAGAATTCTTACCTGAGGGTCTATGAATATACCCTGGTGAAGCTTTTGGCAAATAGGAATAATAATATTTTAAGGAAGACTTTTCTGCTTATAAAAGTGTCTCAGAGGGACCAGTCTACTTGTCCTGGGGGGTTTCTTGTCCTCTTCCAACCCAATACCTCTTTGGGGCCTTTTGGGGTATGTGATGACATTGACAAGATAGCCCAGGGTAGTATTGGTATAAATGTGCTCTTTAAAAATATATTCTTAAATGACTTCAGTATAAACAATAGTAACAACAACAATAATAATAATAACCAACTTGTATTGTGTCAAGCATCAGGCTACATGCATTATTTAGGTTCTCTCTTTCAACCTCATACTCCGAAGCTGGATCTCTGATTATTTCCATTTTTGCACATGCAGAAAAATGACGCTTAGAATAGTCAGATAACTTGCCCCATCCTGCAGAGCTATAAAAGGCCGCAGGATATGTACTTGTACCATCTCCAGGCTGATGAGTCTAACACCAGCTGTGCTGTCTCTACCATGCTGTTATACCTCTTTACAAAGGTCACTGGAAGTAGAAAGTCTGAGAGGAGTGATTCCTCTCTGAAGGCCATTTTTGAGTTCTTGGGTCCTTTTTGGATGGCCTGCACTTACCCACGGACTACTCCAACCCTGCCTTCACCAGCGTGTGTGGTCGGTCTGTGGAGTGAGAATTTGAACCGGGTTAATCTTCATAGGCTTTGTAAAAGAAGCCAGTTTGACTTGGGAATCTGTAGGAGAGTAAAGGAGGGATTTAGCAGAGAAAATTTGGAAAAGCACTCTACTTTACTGCTAGAAATAAAATATGCTGTCCCTGAAATTGGCAAACTAAGAGAAAGATAGACCTAGAAGTCTGGCTTTGGTTAAAGTGGGAGGCCTTTCCTGGGGATTAATGAGAAATTTTGAAGGAGACTGGTTGTATGTGTTTGTTGGAACTCAGATGTGGCTTATGACCTGGAAGTTACTGTACATGTCTTATCAAGAGAAATCACATGATGATCAGACTCCAAGGTCTAACATGAACTAGAGTGGATAGAAACTCACTGATAGGCCATTTTATGTTGTTTTATTAGGAATTGATTTTCTTATAACTTTCTACCTGGCCTCTTTCTGAATTTCTATTTCAGTTCATCTTAGAAATTGTTTCACTAGGAATTATTAATGACTTTGGGTAGGACTCACTAATCAATTATAAAATAAACCCATGAACTTATACTTGATGTCAGAGACTATCTTTCTCTTCTAAGTACAAACTTGGCAATCAATTGTTAGCTATTCAGAAAGCACAAAGTAATGGTTTACAAGTACCAATGAAATCTTTATGTTTATTTCTGGGTTTTTACTCATATTATTTTATTTACTTTTACAGAAATCAATGAATGTACTGTGAACCCTGATATCTGTGGGGCAGGACACTGCATTAACCTACCGGTGAGGTATACTTGTATATGCTACGAGGGTTACAAGTTCAATGAGCACCAGAGGAAATGTGTTGGTAAGATACTTTTGATTGACAAAATTATTAAATGTAAGAAATGTGCACATCTAGAACCTTTTAAAAGACAATTGTACCATTTTGGGAAAATATTACTGTGTTTAATTTTTTTTTAATGTTTGTTCCTTAGTTATGAGAACACAAAACAAAACTCACTAAACCCCTGGGATTCTCTTACTTCTTTGTTCATTGCTACTATCTTGCCACATGTAATGCATTTGCGTAAAGTTGAAATAATATCCAACAGTTTTTCAGATAAAGTTAGTAAGAGTTCTTAAAATAGCTGTCTACAAATATGTAGATATATTTGGCATAAACAATATATGTCACAGTAGGATGGGCGGAGGGAGGGTAATTGGTGGGACCACATCTACAGTGCATCTTACAAGGGTACATGTGAAATTTACTAAGTGTGGAATATAAATGTCTTAACATAATAACTAAGAAAATGCCATGAAGGCTATGTTAACAGGTTTGATGTTCAAATAGTATATAAAACCAGCACATTGTACCCCATGATTGCATTAATGTACACAGCTATGATTTAATAAAAAAAGGATAAAAAAATTCACAGTAAAGAATTATATTGATCCAAGTACATAAAATTTGATTTCTAAGTTGAAAATCCATATACGTTGACAAAGTTATCAATGAATTCAGAAATTTAGAGATTTCATATTTGCTTTCGTATCCCAGGAAGAGGTGCAAGAAAATTAAATAATTCCTTTAACCCTAACTTTAAATTTAATTTCTCTTCTTTTAGAAAAAGAAAGCTCAGTGCTAAGGCCAATATAAAGCAACAAAGGCACATATCTAATTATCAGTAATACTACTTGAATACACATGGGTGTTTCTGTTTGGTTTGAGGGGCGATGTCTACCTGCTCAGTACGGTGGCGGTTTCCCTTTCACTTGCCCACATCCTGTATTTCATGTTTAGAGTCTGCGCTGTTAACTTGAAAAGGCAGTGGAGGGGAGCTAAGCCATCCCCACTCATGGGCATAGTCACCTTTCACGGCCCCTCTGACTCCGTGCTGACAGCAAAGGTCACTGCTTAGATGACCCCAGTTATCAGGAGAGTCTCCTGTGTCACCCTGAAATCTGTCCCTTTGAAACACCAATGTCACAGTCTTTTAGTTTTAGCCTTTGAAACAATAACACCGTAAGCTTCTTCCCTATTCCAGTAAGTCTTTCGAGTATTACAGGAGAAAGATCGTGTTTCCTTTGCTGTTTTCCTCCGTGATACAGGTCGGTGGTACCCAGGGAACAGGATGATGGTATTTTGCAGAGCAGCCTGATGAGCTTCTGCTACACGCTACTGATCTTTTTATATGTATTTTTGTTAACAGATATTGATGAATGTACTCAGGTCCAACACCTCTGCTCCAAGGGGCGCTGTGAAAACACTGAGGGAAGTTTCTTGTGTATTTGCCCGGCGGGATTTATGGCCAGTGAGGAGGGTACTAGCTGCATAGGTAATGGCAATGTTCTTTCTTCCTGATGTGTAAATTCTGGGTTTTTAGGTCCTCCAAGGCCTTATCAGTGCAGGCCTTATTCGGACAACTCAGAATTTTTTATTAAACACCTGTCATGACATAGCAGTCTGCTAGATACTGGGATATACAAATTGGATTTTTTTTCCCTCCAACATTTCTGAAGGAAGAGCATCCAGTGTGTGCAAACATTGCGATCGATGCATCAAATGTTATTTGGGATGAATCAAAACTACGTGATTTTGAAGTGTGTGTCAAATGAATCTGAAGGATGATAATAGAAATCAGTTACTTAATTATTACAGTTGAAGGAAGTTAGGAGATGAAAGAGGTCTAAAGTCCTATTTTGGAAAACACAAACTTGACCGTGTTTTTTGCTTCATGCAGATGTTGACGAGTGCCTGAGGCCGGGTGTGTGTGGGGAAGGCCACTGTGTCAACACCGAGGGGGCCTTCCGCTGTGAATACTGTGACAGCGGCTACCGCATGACCCAGGGAGGCCGCTGCGAGGGTGAGTCTGCCGAGAGAGCAAGGAGATAAAGAGATGGTGCCGCCTGCGGGTGCTGAGTCCCTGTCACCATGACCATGAAGCGGAGTCTAGACCCTAGGCCTGGCAAGCACCTGGCCTGCTGCTTATTTCTTTCAGCCTCTCTGAGCATGACACCAGCTTTTCCAGGCTCTCACCTCCTCCGGGACTCACGGGCTCTTTACCTCCCTTCTATGGCTCTGTCCGGATTATTTTCCATCCTTATGGTCTCATGTTTCGCCTCCGTGTCTCCCTGCCCTGGTATTTAGAACAATTAATTGCGTAGTATCTTAGTGCAAACCCAGAATGAATTAGTGTCAGGATCCTTCACGGTGCAGGTGTAACCAGTGTTGTTTTTTTTTTTCTGACCTTTCTTCCTTGTTACATTCCTTTGTCTCCGCTGCTTTCTTTTACATGGGTTCTGAGACTTTTCTTGCAGACTCCCTACAGAAGTACTGTCTGTAACTCTGGGTTACATTCCAACTGTGCTAGATAAAATTTCTTCATTACTGACCACAGCAATGAGTTTGCTTTCATTACAGAAATGTTTTGAAAAGTATTTTTAGCATGGTCAAAAATTATTATCCATTTCATAGTTCTGTTCACATTTGTCTCCGAGTTACGCAGGTTCTTTTGGAAACCGCTGCGGGTTTTTGTTTTTTTTTTTTCCTTTTTGGTGATTATTTTCATGAAGAAGTACATTGAGCTTCTACTGAAAACCTCCCATGGACGCATGAGGGTAAAGGAACAAGGATCTCTGAGCAAGTGGATGTGAGCGTGCTGTTGGTTCCTTGGGGCTCCCGGCCTGGCCAGACGAGGGCTGGGCTTCTTTAGAGGTTGGGAGAGAGAGACCAGGTTGGCACAGCGTGGTCTCTGCTGTCCCTTGGCGTCTGCAAATTGGTTTTCCTTACAGCTCTAATGACCCAGGCCTGGAGGGAGAGCTAATTAGACATTTTTTGGCAGCCTACCCTTGCCTCTCCTGTTGGCCTCTTGCCTTGGGCCCTTGGGTTCTAATCTAGAGAGAAGTGAGAGTGTTTAATGTTTCTGGATCTGTGATTGGCTCAGATCAGAATGGAGCCAGGAACTGTCCTTCAGGGGCCGAGGGGCTGTGGGAGAAGCACAGGTGTGGAGTCCCCACTTCTCTCCTCTTCTCCTCTTCTGCTCTAGAGAGGCAGCAGTGTGGAATGGGAAAGAACAGGGACTGTGGAATCAGCTCACAGTCCCCACACTAACTACCTGACCCAGAGCCGGCTCCTTAGCTCATCACCAGCTTTCACGGTTGTCACAAAAATAAATACATGTCACAGTAACTCTAGGATGTCTGTCACATTGTTAGTTTTGGAGACACTTTAATTTCTTTAAACTTCCCTCTTCCCTGACGCCTTTTGTATTTATATAGATCTTCTCAGTACATCCATAGTTGTGGGGAGTTCTTAAAGGAGGAGTGGGGTAGGGGGTTGGCCCGGTATTTATGTGCAGAGCACCCCCCACCCCACCCCCCCTACCCCCGGCAAAGAAGTCAAATGCTGATCTGTAAGTTCTGCAGGCAGTCCCAGAATGGGGAGGTGAGCTATCTAGGCAATAAGGATAGAAAGAAAGAGAAAAAAAAATCTGTGATTAAATGTGAAAGCTGATAGGGAAGTATTCAACAATACCAAATACATGAAAATATTTAGCCGAAATATTACCAGGGCTCCCGAGTAAATAAGTACTTAATTCTGTCCCCATGAAAAGGCTTGAAAAGAAGGAGCCCAGCAATGTGGCTGTTTTCTCATTTCATCATGGACCAGAACCAGAGGTCCCTGGGCTTCTGGCTCACTGAAGGTTTTCTCAGCTGTCACTAACTAGGCTGCTTTCAAACAGCTCCAGTCTCCAAGGAGTCTATTGTAGTTTACAGACATTATCTCATTCATCCTTACTTTATTCAATTAAGGTATTACAAGGCAGGTAGTCCCTAATTTATAGATGAGGGCAAAAGCAAACAGAGGAAAGAGCAGCTACAAATTCGGGGATGTCATCTTCTTTTGCTCAACATTAGGCCTTATTTATTGGACCAGCCAGTCTCAATTACTTTCTCTAATTCAATAGTTGTATTTCTATTTAAAAAAAAATTCCCATTCGTACGAGAATATAATACTGTTTGGAAACGAAACTGGCAAGCACCCTCTTTTTGTAGAACAAGAAGTCCCAGAACATCTGACCTAAAAATACCACTGTGTGTCATTGTCTGTTGGCAAGGATTTTTTACTGATAGAAAAAAATATTGCGACACTGACCTGGTGTTTATTTTGTTAATAATAATCTTCAAATTTTCTAAGTTAAGCATCTTTCCACACGTGTCTAATGACATGTAATAGGGGGTAATTTCTAAGAATTTACCAGAATGAAGACATCAAATGCCCATGGGTATTTGGTGTACCCGTTATGTATTTCTTCTTTCATTTTCTAGCTTATGTCCTGAAAATCTGTTTGTATTTTAAGTCAAATTAGGGGTCCTAGATACATTTTGTATTGGGACACTTAGACATTAAATCTACTCATTTGAATTCAAAATCTGCCTTGAGAAAAACATGCATTTCAAATGGGCTGGTCATTAAGATGTTACCACTCATTTTAAACTGTTGAATTTCCCCCTGTATCTTATTTTTTTCCTATTTTCTTGTATTTTTTTTTTTTTTTAGTCTTAACAATACCTAAAGCTGTTGTAGTAGTGATCTCTGCCACAATCCCAACCATATTTGAGGTGACATTTTTCTCCCCATATCCGAAAGAATGATGATTAATGACTTCAGTTATTGACACTAGAAAATATTATCATGTGATCATATCACTATGTTTTCTGGAAAATCTTGGAAGTATGTGATGAGTTCATTCTCTCCTAATGTTCTTTTTCTACCCCCAAGGAATTCCTGTCATGCAAAATGTTTTAAATTATTCAAACATAGGATGTTCTTGGGCCCATGGAAGCCAAAGTGAGAATTTCCCTAGAGCATCCTACATCTGCAGAGAGAACCTCTAGCCAGGTGGACACACGGCTTCCTCATACCCATCCCCATTCCTTGTACACATATTTCTTTCTGACAAGTAGTGCTATTACTTGAAAGGGTTCATGTCCAGAAAATGTCCCTAGAAGACCTGTTAACCCCCAGAGCAAAGGGGCCTGGCCCTGCTCAGGTGAAGAATTGAGGCCAAGTTCGTCCTTGGAATGTCTGTAACTATTTTAAGCCAGATATACCTGACCGTGCATTATTGCTGTCTGTTTATGTATAGAGGCCATGTCTCACCTCACCCAGTTATTGTTTTCAACACTGAATGTAGATATAACATCACAGAAATGAAATTTAACTCTGGATTCAGATAAAATATTCCTGACTTAGATTTTTGGTTTTTCAGATATTGATGAATGTTTGACCCCAAGTACTTGTCCAGATGAACAGTGTGTGAATTCTCCTGGATCTTACCAGTGTGTTCCCTGCACAGAAGGATTCCGAGGCTGGAATGGGCAGTGCCTTGGTAGGTGCCACGGTGTTCTTATCTAAGTTTTGTTTCTAATGCTTGGCCTTTGTATTACTCAGGGTTTTCCTGAGGGGTAGAACCAATAGGAGATATATATGAAGGAAAGGGAATTTACAGGGGAGAATTGACTCACAACGGTGAAGTCCAATGATAGGCTGTCTATGGACTGGGGAATGAGGAAAGCCAGTAGCACGGCTCAGTGCAAGTCAGAAAACCCCAAAACCAGGGGAGATGAGAATGAGCCCTCAGCTCGAGAGCCTTTAGGAGGCTGTTGGTGCAAGTCCCAGAGTCTCCAAAGTCAGAGGAACCTGGAGTATGAAGTCCAAGGGCAGAAGGAGCAAAGGCATCCCAAGCCGGAGGGGGAAGATTGGTGCCAGGCTGTAATTAACAACAAGGTCTCCTGGGAACTCGCAGAGCAAGGACCCACTCATTACCCTGGGGACAGCACCAGTCATGAGGGGCACCCACTCAGCCAACCAAACACCTCCCATTACGCCTCACCAACACTGGGGATCAGATCTTAGCATGACATCCAGAGAAATAAATATCCAAATTTTAGCAGCCAGTTTTCTTATAGAGTAGTGTAATGCCAGTGTGGGCCTCCTTTCAAAATGGAAAAAATGAGCTGTGATAAAATTATGTTATCCTTAGGAAAGTTCTAATAACTTTTAACCATGCAGAAAATAAGAAAATGGCTCAGCATGAAGGATATAAGATTCTAGGTGGGACACGTAATTATGATTGAAACAAATCATCTTCGCGTGATAAAGAACCAAACCAAGTAAGATGATAAATGCTGCAGGAAGGAGAGAGAGTGAGCAAGCGAGCAAAGCACTTAAAAGAGAGAAGAGGCATAAGGAGAAACACATACACCCACACACACCCTCACACACTGTCACACACACTCTCACACACGTACACATACACACTCTCACACTCACACAGTCTTACACATACATGCTCACACACCCTCTCATACACACACTCACACACTCATACTCACACTCACACACACACACATGCACAGTAGTACCTTAGGCATCGAGGAAGATAAGGTGATAAGTTTGCTTTGGTGCTGATGACCCAGGCTGTGCTTAGCTCTCCCCCTTCCTGGTTTTCCTCTCTGTATCTGTCTACCATTTCATCTCCTTTTTCTTAAAAAGTTGAATTCTTTTCCACTTTGTGCCAGAACTCTGAATATGTGAGTCAAACTTTCCCTTCCTTCCTTCCTTCTTTCCTTTCTTCTCTAAATGCGTAATAGCTTCCTGTGTCTTCCTGGAGCTGTGCTAAGTTCTGGGACACACCTAGGGGCACAGACAAACACGGTCCCTTCCTCATGGCACTGCCTGCCAGTGGTGAAGGCGGAGAGACACCCGGATGCCTCACCAATACCTGCAGATGAGACAGGTGCTGGGAAGGAGGGCTCTGTGCTGCTCTGAGAGCACGTGTTGGAATCAGTTGCCCTGAGGAAAACTTGACTGAGGTTTAACTGGGAGGGAGAACATCTTTTGCAGAGGAAAGAGCACAGGCAAGCTTGTTGAAAGAGGAGGCAGGCCGTGTTCTGAAGGTCAGTGTGGCCGAAGGGCAGGAACAGGGGAGATTTGCTGCAGATGAGGGGAAGACCGTGCAAGGCCTGCTCATCCCGTTAGAAATGTTGTTCTTTATTCTGATAGCTCTGAGAAGACGCTTAAGTGTTGCAATGGGGACGGCAGAAGCATCCCAATTGTCAAGCCGTGTTCTCTTCACCAGGCAGCATTAGTGCAGGCTCTGCCACCGGTGCAGGTGGCAGCCTATCCTGAGCCCCCCACCCCATCCCTGGAAGTCTCTACCAATGGACCTGTGAGATCCAGATCTTTGAGGAAAGAGAGAAAAGATTTTTTATTCACTAGTTATTTATCTAATAAGCAATTGTTTATGTAATTGGTGCTAATCAGGATATACATTTAGTTGTAACTTTCCTATTTGGCATAAATGTAGTAGTTGCCTATCAGGGTTCCATTTGTGTTCTTATTTTCACATACCGATGCATAATCCAGGAGCAGAGCCTGAACTCTACCGTAAATAACTACTTTTGCAAGGGTAGCATAAAGGCATGAATTTACTAAGGACATTTAACTGACCAAAGTGGCAAGTGATTGCTCTTCAGTGTAAATAACATTAAATGAGCTCTTGTACGTGCACGCCCATATGTGTGTGCGTGCATGTACTTGTGTGCTTCAGTTCAGTGACAGAAACACAGTACCTCGTTTGAAAGTACTTTTACTCTGCCAGCCAGATGCACAGACTCATAAGCAGAAATATTAGGTCACTCTTTTGCTCAACTCAGCTACAGCCACACATTTAGGTAGGCCGCTTCCAGGCAATGGTTTTCATTTCTGCATTGCTGAGGTCGTGTATTTTCTGTTACTGAAAGTGGGCCGTGAGCTCTCTCCTGCTCTGTGTGGAACGTTAGACTCTACACAATCTACAGGTCAAGCTGCTCCCCTGTGGTTTAGTTGTAGTTCCCATCTATTGTTCATATTGGACTTGCAGTTCTTCTAAATTTCTCAGGAGGGCTTTTGCAGGTGATGCTGAAATAGATTTTCCATCTTAATGTTTTATAGTAGTAGAGCTTTCAAATGTTAAAAAGTTGACTGTGACAGAAAGCAGATATTGCAACACGCCTTTCTGCTTATACTGAGCCAATGGGTGGATTGGATTTTTCTGCTAAACTCTTGACTGTGCTGATAAATCCTCAGCCCTATTTTTTTGGCACCTTTCTACATTTTAGCACTCACCTTTGTAATTCTGGTACTTTAAAATACTTTTCAGAAGGTACAGTTGTTACTTAAGTGTAATTTTGAGTTGACCTCATTGATAATACAACTTGATAACTATTTATTCAACAAAAAAGTTGCATGCCTACTATGCGCCAGGTATTTTTTTCAGAACACTAGGGATTGAGAGTGAACAAAATAATGTTTGTCCCTTCATTTGTGCTTACAAGTAAACAAGTAAAATTCAGTATAACCTCTATAAGTTGACCACCCAAGAGGCTATGACAAGTTGGTCAACATATGGAGGTGGTCAACATCAGGAACTAGGCTACTGCACTGCTGTGTACATGTGGTACACGTCCAGTTTGAAAATTAGGTCAACTTAAGGAGGTGATTGGTGTAGGGAGGTGGTCAACTGTGGAGGTTCTACTGGGATGGGATGTCAGCTGTGCTGTGTGGCATGAAAAGCAAATAAATAGATAGGGAGTCTTTAGAGATTGTAAGGTGGTCAAACTGTAAGTTATTAACAAGATGTTCCTTGCTAGTCATTTGTTTCCATCTATCAGTTATCTGTGACTGGTTAATGGCTTTTTGTATCCTTTTAGTCTGGATAATATAGGACATATTGATGATTTTTTTGCCCTCAATTTTTAGTTGAAAATCCTACCTGAGAACATTAAAGACTTCTTGGAAGTTTTCTATAATCACTCCAATTTGGAGAAAAATCCCACATTTGGCCTTTGTTAGTTGTCACTGGTAGAGATGCTAATCCCTATGTCACAGGGCTGTTGCATTCTATAAATCTTACATCTCTTTTCTACTCCTTCCTTTCTTTTCTTTTTTTTTTCTGTTTTGAGACAGAGCCTCAAGCTGTCACCCTGGATAGAGTGCTGTGGCATCACAGCTCACAGCAACCTCCAATTCCTGGGCTCAAGCGAGTCTCCTGTCTCTGCCTCCCAAGTAGCTGGGACCACAGGTGCCCGCCACAACGCCCGGCCATTTTTTGGTTGCAGCCGTCATTGGTGTTTGGTGGGCCCAGGCTAGATTCGAACCCGCCAGCTCAGGTGTACGTGGCTGGCGCCTTAGCCCGTTGAGCCACAGGCGCCAAGCCTCTACTCCTTCCTTTCACTGATGGTACTTTTCTGTAATTAAACATCTACAATGTTTTACATAATAAACTTGGTATTATACTTTGTGCTTCTTAATAAAACTCATCTAAGACTTTCTATTTCAACCCCAGTATTCTGCAGGGATTTTATGCCAGTTATACTTTCTGCTTCTTTCACTGACTGCATGGTGAACTTGCTGAAACCATCAAATGGTCTCTTGGTGTTTATGCCGTGTAAGCTGATCATACTGATTGATGCTGCTCCTTGATTTACGAATTAGAACAGAAATTGTTGTGGGCAGCAACAGGTAAAGTGTTAGCAGGCGTTGAGAGGACCATACTTTCTCCTAGCGTTTAGTTCAGAGTACACAATCCTTTCTCCTCATTAGTTTATTACCCACGTCAAATGTCTGTCATTTTTGGACTCTACCTAACACACATCATCCCTTGATGGTTTTTGACAACTCTTGTTGGCTCTTCTGCTAATGTAGCTTCTTCTTTCAAGTCGCAGATTTCATTCTTCTCTTGAGAGCCACTTTCATCATTCAATGCTGTATTCCTTAGGCTGCCATTCAGCCTGGAGTCTGTTGCCCACCTGATCCCTGCTTTTAATGACTATTTCATCACCCTGAGTTCTGGCCAGTTGCAACTGGCTGTTTCAACCAGGTCCTTTCCTAAGGGAAACCAGCCTGTCAGGTACTCCATTTACAGGTGTCTCTGTACTATGGAGAGCTGGCTTGATTCCCACCTGATGAGAGCCAGCTCCCCCAAGGAAACCATCTAATGTTTAATTGCTTAAAGATACATTTGGTATCTCTGGGGCAAAGATCATAGTTTCCTGAATTTAGACACAGTTTGGGCTCTAAAGTGACCTCTCTGAAGATTAATTTCATTATCTATGAAATGGGAATTGAAATACTGCTTCCTGGGGTTTATTGCCAGAAGCGGGGAAGCTGTGGAACACCTAGGTAGGTGGTTGGCATACAGTAGGACCCCATAAATGTCATAACCTTTCTTCCTTCAACCATATTACCCTCCTTTTTTCTATCCTTATCCTGAAATACAAGAAATATAGTAATAACTGATACTCGCTGACGTAAGTTATTTGTAACAGTTCTTTATATAACCATATTCTTTTGGCTTTCTTTAAGTTTATGTCACATAGTTTTTGACACCTGATGCTTTTGAAAGGTCTATGTCATAAGAACTTTCTCTTATGAATTAAAATAATTTTGTATTTTCATTTCAGCTTCTTAGCATTTTTACTTAGCTGGAATGTACTGCCTGGGAATCATGCTACTTCTCTGTAGAGTCCTTAATGATTCCTAGTAAATGTTTAGACTTGCTAGTAATGCTTCTGTTTCCATTCTTTTACTTCACTGACTCTATGTACAGATGGTTCTCCTGGGGTTTACTTTATAGCAGCAGTTCTCAACCTGTGGGTCATGACCCCTGTGGGATCAAACCACCCTTTCACAGGGGTTGCTTAAATACATACTGTATATCAGGTATTTACATTACGATTCATAGCAGTAGTAAAATTATAGTTATAAAGTAGCAATGAAAATAATTTTATGGTGGGGGTCACCACAACTTGAGGAACTATATTAAAGGGTTGCGGCATTAGGAAGATTGAGAACCACCTCTTTATAGTCTTGCTTTGTCCAAGACAGACTATGTCTTTGGAACACACATTTCTGAGATTTGATCTGAGTAATCTTTCTTTGTTAGTCTCTAAGTGAAGGATGACTTTCTGACTTCCCTGTAAGCTCTCTAATTGCCACAGGTCTTACCCATTGGAAGAACCTGTCATTCAACATACTTGACAACTGTGTAGCCACAGTCTTAACCAAAACCAAGCACAGAGAACTTTTCAGGATGAATTCGCATGAAGAACATGGAGAGTTCATTGTTCTGAGAAGTTTTTTCCATTCTAGAATTTATTTTCAGATTTCAAGATTCCAGGTTAATCTGTATGGAATATATGAATATTCATAGACTCATCTGAAATTGAAGACTTTATGCTACATTTATTTATTTTTACATAATGTGGCAAATGAACACAACAGGTACCTTTCTCAGATTTTTATAAAATGTACGAACATCAGCCTTATCCTTAAATCACTATATGCTAAAGGAGGCTTCACATTAGTCACTCAGCTATTTCCTTAGCATTTGACTGTGTATTGGCTAGATGCCAGGGAAGATTAGAAAGTGTAAAAACAAAAGAAAACCTCCTGCTTTTCCAAAAGAAAACAGATGTTGGCACGGATGAGGTGGAAGGGGACCACTACTTGCTGTTGGTGGGAGTGTAAGTGAGTAGAAGCTCTGTGGAAATCAATATGGAGAATTCTCAAGAACTAAAGTAGACCTACCATTCGATCCTGCAATCCCACTGCTGGGTATCTACCCAAAGGAAAAGAAATCATCGTATCACAAAGACACCTGCACTAATATGTTTATGGCAGCACTAGTCCCATTTATAAAAATATGGAATCAAAATAAGTGTCCATCAGCTGATGAGGATATAAAGAAAAGGTACCATATATATTTATATTCACATTTATTTATACATGAATACACACACACACACACACACCCTGGAGCACTACTCAGCCTTAAGAAAGAATGAAATATCTTTTGCAGCAACTTGAATGAATTGGAGGCCATTGTCCCAAGCGAAGTAATTTTCTTGGCCATTATCCTAAGAAAAATAAATGTTATATGCTCTTACTTAAAAGTGGGAGCTAAGCCGTGACTATGCAGGATTCACAGTGGTGTATTGGACCCTGCAGACTTAAAAGGGGAGAGGACGGGGTGTAAGGAATGAAAAGTTAGCTGCTGGGTACAATGTACACTGTCCTAGTGACACTCGAGTTACACTACAAGCCCAGACTTCACACTATGCATTATATGCCTATTATGAAAGTTAACTTGTACCCCCTAACGCTAGTGAAATAAAAGGGCAAAAAAAGACAAATAAAAAATTATTCACTGATGGTCCAAAAATAGTAACAACTAGAGAAATCAGGTAAAGAGTATAAGGGACCATTGTGTACTATGTATTTTTTCGGCAATTTTTTTTTTTAAAAGAACTGAAACTATTTCAAAATAAAGGTTATTTAAAACACCTACCCTGGGTTTTGGAGACAGGGACCATCCCTGTGTGGGAA
Organism: Perodicticus potto; assembly: GCA_963574655.1. NCBI lineage: Eukaryota > Metazoa > Chordata > Mammalia > Primates > Lorisidae > Perodicticus > Perodicticus potto. The sequence continues at coordinate 18,585 of CAUYRH010056597.1, forward strand.
GCTAATTACTATGACAAAAAAACCTTCTAGAACACTGAAAAGCACTGAAGGGTTTTTAAAGTAGAGGAGCAATACCATTGATCAGGTGACTATTTCAGAAAGGTTACTCTGTCTGTAAGCTGGCTGATGGAGTAGAGAAGGCCAGCCTTGGAAAAGCAAAGATCCTGGCAGCAACCCAGGTGAGAGGGAACGAAATGAAGTGGACGCATTTGAGAGTTAAGGATCTCCAACGGTTGACTCCTAAGTTCCTTTCTGAGCGTTTGTGTGATTACCATATATTGGTAGGGGAAGCAGCATTAAGAGAAGGCGCAGAGGGGTCAGTCATGGCTGTGAAGACTCAGAGGTACCTGCAGGGCATTGAGGAGATGTCCAGTAGACTGAGCAGCGAGATGCAGGGTCTGCACTTGAGGAGAGAAGTCTGGGCTGGGCACACAGAGCTGAGTTTGCTTTCCTCCATTTCTATCCACCATGTGTGTTTATGTGTGGCAGCTCTCTAGACACCTTCCTTCCTGGTAGAGATTCTTTAATGGTATGTTACTGTGTCTTCTCTCAAGAGCATGGTCCCTTTAAGACCATGTACTCATTCACTTCAACCTATTCTATCTGCATGTAAGTGATGGCTTGACCAGATTCTAGTTGTACACAATTTCATCTATAATTAGTAAAGAAAGGAATAAATACATCAGGCCACTCTAGATATTCCAAGACTTTGGTTCTTCATCAATAACCATGCGAGTAGCCTACGAAAAACCAGAAGTTTTATATCTATCTCAGGAATGCTCTGCAATGTCTGTTAATTTCCTTTACCTAGAGAAAATAATGGTCTTAAAATTGGTTTTGCTGTCATATTCTATGGCCCTATAACTCACTTTCCCTGGTTCTTACATAATTAAAGGGAGCGAGCCATACATTTCTGAGCTTGTTAACGTTTCTGAAACCAACCAGATACTAGACATTTCCCTGCTGCCGTCTGGGATTCCCAGGCCTGGTGTCTGGGCTCCGTTATTTACTTTGGCTTTGATGCTTGGCCGGTCCTCTCAGTTGTTTGCCTTCAGTGTTTACAGAAGTGGATTCCCACAACCAAAGACAGGGTGGGTAATGAGTCAGTCTGGAAGCGCTATTTTTGTTGTCAGGGGGACGAGGGTTAGTTGGCTATAATTAGTCATTTTTGTGAAAGCGTCAGAGTACCTAGGCAGGGCCAGCTCCTGGCTTTTCTCGCTGTGCACGTGGAGTACACAAATGTGCACACCACAGACGCCCCTCTGCTGTGTTTTACTGCAGCTCTGTTTCAGAATTTCATTGTAAGAAAGAATATAATTTTAATGAAATGCAAGGCAAATGAATGCGATCTGAACTCTCCAACCCTGAATTAAGATTAGATTATAAGTGTGCTTCCAACTCTGCCTCGAGAGGACCCAGGAAAGCTTTATTTCTGCTGTGGTGTGGTGAGCATTGCAGAAGGAAATGGATGCAATCGAGAGCCTTTTCCTCTTTTTGTCAGCCTTATGATCAAGATGTTTGATTAAGTGATAGACTGCTGTTAAGATTAGACTCATTCTTGCTGTGTGTATAGTCTTAACATTTTGTGATTTAAGTTTTTTCTGAAGTTTTTGATTACTGATGCTATACAGGGGTCTGTCATGACTCCATACAGTGGACTTACCCAGGGACTTTCAAATGGGGCGCAGAGCTTAAATTTTTATTTTTATATAACAGTATTTCAGTAGGAAAGTAATAAATGTTTGTTGAATGAAGTTGATGAAAACTAGGTGATTATATTCTATATTTTGATAACTGCTAGTAAATAATAAAGACAAATGTAAACACATAGTCTCTTTCTATGCAGCTGTTTCTATTCACTTGACTGAACTTCACCTGTAATTGAAACTTGTAGTCAGGTTAAAAGGATGAGCTTTGGGTTTCAGAACTATCATTTTCTAACTATGTGATCTTCTTTAAATTTTGATTCTTTCTTCTATAAAATGGTTAGCCCACATGAATTTTGTAAGGATTAGGTGAGAAAGTGTATGTAAAGCCTTTAATGCATACGTGTAGTAAGAGCTTGACAAATATTAGCTGTTATTATTATCGTCATCATCTAATTCTTCAGCCTGTACGCTACCTTCAAACTGCCCGGGAGGTTTATGTTTAAATGTAGCCCCTCCGGTTGCTTGTTATCACATGGATTCGCTGCTGTGTTAGGGTACTTTGATACGATCTTTTTCAACTTTCTGTTAAAACTTGCCTGTGGGTCATGAGTCACATCTTTTGCTTCTGTGAACCCTCATACCCTCCAGAACTCATCTATTCCCGAAGTAGACCTCAACCCATCTTTGAGTCTTTAGAAAATTTTATTTTGTAGTAGGTGCTGCTCTGAAACTACCCTCTCTTCCTCCCTCTCCCAGCAATAAGCCTTCCATCCTTCTTGAGTTTATTCACAGAGCATACTTGGTTCCTTTGTGAGTGAGCTTTCAGAAAGTATGACAAGGCACAGAAAGAACCATGCGCCAGGCAGGGCGCTTTAGAGCTGCTTTCCCTCCAAAGGCTAATTTCAAAGTTTATCTCCAAGAATCTGCCCTGTCCTCTGACGATCTGTTTCCATTTCTAACCAAAATTAACTTTATTCATGTTTTCTTTTTGCTTCTTCTTCTTCTATTTTTTTTTTTTTTTTTGACCTTTCCATTACGCAATGTTCTTCAAGATGTGGATGAGTGCCTGGAACCAAACGTCTGCACAAATGGTACTTGTTCCAACCTCGAAGGCTCCTACATGTGCTCCTGCCACAGGGGCTACACCCCAACTCCAGACCACAAGCACTGCAAAGGTAAATACCGTCATCACTTTCTCATTTTTATTTGAACTTCGTGTAAGTATAGTTAGAGCATCTAGCCTCAGAAAAGGGAACTGCCACGCTGCCTGCACTGATTTCGACTGAGCTGCTCACAGCACATTTTGGTTGGCATCTTTGAAAGAAGCTCCTCATTGTGGTTAAACACAGAGCATATCTGTTTACATAAAGGAAAACAATGTATTTTTAGAGAGTTTTTATAAACCACAGATCTATTTACTTAAATTTTTTTCTGGTTATAAAAATAATACACATAGCTGAATAACTCTGTGACGATGTTGAAAGCCAGTGAATTGTACACTTTAAATAGGAGAATTACAAGCATGCAAATTGTATTTCAATAAAATTTCTATTAAACAAGCCAATATATGTTAATTATAGAAAATTTAGTGTCTGGGTACAATGGCTTATACCTATAATCTTAGCTCTCTGGGAGGCTAAGGCAGGTGGATTGCCTGAGCTCAGGAGTTCTGAGACCAACCTGAGCAAGAGTGAGATCCTATCTCTAAAAATAGCCAGGTGTTGTGGTGGGTGCCTGTGGTCCCAGCTACTTGGGAAGCTGAGGGAAGAGGATTGCCTGAGCCCAGGAGTTTGAGGTTGCTGTGAACTGTGAGGCCATGGCCCTGTACCCAGGGCACAAAATGAGACTATCTCAAAAAAAAAAAAAATTAGCAAATACAGAAAGATAAAAAAGAACAGCAATCTCTTATAATTTCATCATGAATATTCATATCTCATGTATCTTCTATATTATAAAGATTATGTTCTTGGCCGGGTATGATGACTCACATCTGTAATCCTAGCACTCTGGAGGGCTGAGACAGAAGGATCTTTTGAGGTCAGGAGTTGGAGACCAGCCTGAGCAAGAATGAGATCCTGTGTCTACTAAAAGTAGAAAAAGTAGCCGGGCGTGATGGTGGATACCTATAGTCCCAGCTACTGGGAAGGACGAGGCAGGAGGATCGCTTGAAGCCAGGAGTTTGAGGTCATGGTGAGCTGTCATGACACCACTGTACTGTAGCCTGGGGGACGTAGTGAGACTCTATCTTTAAAAAACACGAAAGGTAATATAGCTGTCTTACCAAGTAATGAAGGCTGACGTCATCCTTGATGTCATGTGAATACCATGTACACCTGACATTGCGTGATGACCAGAGCATTTCACATCTGTGCTCTTCTTTCCAAAAACTCATAATCCCAGTCCCATTATGAGAAAAACATTAGGCAGATACATATTGGGGGCATTCTACATGATTCTGGCCTGTACTTCCGAAAACAGATGAGGATCATGAAAAACAGGGAAAGACTGGGGAGACAAGACAACTGCATGGCATGTAGTGCTCTGGATCGGATCCTGAATCATAAAGGCAACGTGATTGGAAAAGCTCGGAAAGTCAAAACAAAATCCAGAGTTTAGTTGTTTGTTTGTTTGTTTTAATAGAAGGCAGTATATCAGACTCTATCTCTGACAGAAGCTGTGTGACATTGGATAATTTTCAGTTTCTTCACTCCACCTTCCTTTTTCATCTGTAAAAAAAGGGAACAGTAATGGGACCTAGGAGAGTTGATGTGACGATGGCGGGAGATGGACAGGTGATGTAGGAAGATGAGCTAGTGCAGGGCAGAGCACGACGAGGTGGTGGCCGTGTTTGCTAAATTAGGGGCCTAAACAAAGCACATAGTGTGTGACTAATTCTGTGTTTCAGGGAAAGTTTCATAGAGATTTACTGTTTGAACTTGATCTTAAAATATTGAATACAAAGGGGAGACAAACTTGACAGGCAGAGGAAACAGAACAGGCCAAAGCTTAGAGGTGGGAATGGGCTCTTACCTTGGCATGGCGTTTAACATTGTCCCCTGCTCTGATTCTCATGGGATCTCCCTGTGTGTGTGCTAGAAACCCGTGTGTGTGCTAATTATTCCCCTTACACCACTCCCAAAGCCTTTCTTTTCTACAGTGATAACATCTTTTTCTGACTATCTCATAATCTTTTCCCAAACTACATCAAGTCATGGCTGTCAAATTTATACCGGGTGATAAATCTGCCCCTTTTCTAAGATCCCAGCAATTCTGACAATCTCACCTTGTTGACAGTCCTAGATATGGACTTTGCTTCACCTCACTATATGTACCGACAGCTTTCCTCAAGTTATAAATACATGACCTAATGTATGAATTCATTTACTTGTTGCTCGTGCCCTCTGATATCTGTACATTTAGCCTTGAAGGCCCTAAATTTGTAAGTACCAAGACATAGTCTGTATTTCGATTCTGGATTCATCACATCGTATGTGCAAAACTCTCTTAAATAAATACCTTTCATGGAGAATAATGTTTTCTGTTTATTTCTTGGCACAAAAGAAAAAAGACATTTGTCTTGCATGCCTGTTTCATTAGAAAGCTTTCTTTTGTCTCAGGAATTTTGTCCCACGTCAGAAAAGAAAAATATTATTATCTAGGATTAAGCTGCCTTTGTTCCCTTTGGTCACTTAATAGGCCCAAAGATCACCTTGTTCAAGATAACCATTGCCTCAAGTTTTTCCAAGTGTGTGTGTCATGACTTGTAATGAATTACTTCTGACACTCTTAGCAACACAAATGAGTAACTTATGTAAGATGTCTGGCATATCCTGACAGTACTTGGAATGGAGGGTATGTCCTTGCTGTAGACATCTTCACGTGGGAATGCTTAATTTGTCCTCTTCTATGAAAAAGTCAAAAAGAGTCCAAAGCACTAAAACTGTTGTCAGAAATTATGTGAGATCTGGCCAGCCACAAGAGCTATTGCTGGTCTTAAGTTCATGAACTGACATCTCAAGTATTTTATAGAATGTGATGAAAGAAAAATATGATGTAGGCTGATCTTCCCTGCCAACCACTTCTAAAGCAAATGGACTTAAGAGGGTTGGAAAGGTGTAAAATAACTTTTAAAATGAAATTCAGCTTGCTTATTTAATTTCTCTGTGGACAGTCAAATAGTTGGCAGGCAGGAATTATTTATAAATAAAAGAGACCAATAATACAGATGGCGAAACAAATAAAAAGTTTTTATTCAACTAAAGTAATTACTCTGAAAAATAAATGAAGACATTCTTAAACTCCAATTACATGTAATTTGTGTGAGCAATTTCAGGAAATGTAGGATAACCTGACACCTTGATTATATCAAGATAAAATTGAAAAGACTGATGCTTCATTAGAAGGAGACACATTAAGGAGGTGTTTCTTCTTTCTTCTGGAAGAAAGGCACCTTTGCTCAGCAAGCATGTAATTCTCAATAATATAACTTGAGGGAAAGGGCTGTTCACTTAATCACATCTTCCTGGCAAAACTTTTAGGTACATTTTAAATAAGATATCGTTAGGGGAAAACAACAATCATACATTGATCTTTAGGACATGGTTTCTTTGAAACAAATCCTATTCATTTTATTTATCACTCCATTTAGATAAGAGCTCTTTTCCCCTTATATTATTTTCATCTGTTTCCTCATAACACACCTGGTGTACATGGTGAAGATGACTCCTACCATGTTTTAATGATCATAAACTCTTATGAACTAACTGTTCAACAGGATATACTAAAACTAATCTATGCAGACAAGGCAAGATAGAATTACCTAATTTGGTCAGACCAACATAATGGCCAAAAACATTTGGAAAACTAACTCTGCTTTTACCAGAAGTGTTCAAGTTATGATGAAGCTGTTCTTTTACATTAGTGGTGTAACCTAGTTTACATGACATTTTCTCGAGCCCTTACTAATTATATTCTTTCTCAGTCAGTAGCTTTGTCTTCACACAAGGCATTTTTTAAAAATCCTTGCTTATCGCTTTCTCCTTTGCTAGTCCAGCAGTCATAATAATACCCTTGGCGTTCCTTGCTTCTTTGGAAATGAACTCAGTGTTCTTTAATGCAACTGTTTGACCCAGTGGTTCAACTTCTTGTAAATAAACTAGAAATATCTGTCTCCTTCCATAATTGCCTCTGTTTGGTTTTGTTTTTCAAATCCCTAGTAGAGTTTTCCTTCTGCCTTCTTTCATGGAACTTAGCAGGTCTGCAAGCTGTCTGGTAGCCATTATTTTGCATTTCAGGTCCTGCCTTCTGTTTTCAATGCCGAAATATTTCATGCCATTTTTCTGCTCTGTCCAAAGTATAAGAGAGAGATAATGAGGAGGTTGGTGTTATAAATAGCTTTTACTTAGAAATTTATTGTGTTTTTATAATTATTTCTGTTCTACAGATAAGCATCCTGAGGTTCAAGCAAGGAATGTCAGTGGATTGATATGTACTAAAGTTCTCAGTGCTTTCTGGAAGAAGCACTATTATTTTCTGCATGCATTGCAGGGAACACTGCATTCTCTTCGGTAGTCTCTTTTTCAAAACAATTTTCATCATTGTGTTTGCAGATATTGATGAGTGTCAGCAAGGGAATCTGTGTATGAATGGGAAATGCAGAAATACCGAGGGCTCTTTCAGGTGCACCTGTGGTCAGGGGTACCAGCTGTCGGCCGCTAAAGACCAGTGTGAAGGTAAGAAGATGGCAACGTGAACTACTGAGGTTTCAGCTTGAAGCACTAGTCTGAAAACATTCACATTCAATCTACTGAGAAATTACCTGGGTGATTGCTTTATAGTGCCAACAAGCCACGGATTTCAATCTAAGTTAGGGAAGTTAATAAACGAGGGGAGAGACTTAAATTTGGAAACCATGGCTGTAGTGATCAGTGTCTAGACATTAATATTAGGAAGATGAATATTGTTCCCTGTGTAATTCCTTACTGCAGAAAGTAATTTCCATTTAAACTCATTTTTAAAGATATTTACATTCAGAGACTTTGGCAATTAGATCATTCTGTTGGACTGGTGTTATGTTGTAGAATGTCAATAAACTTGGCTTTTGTGTCTAGTTAGCTTTTGAAAATTTTTGCCTTTAAAAAAAATCCCTAAAGAAGACTTTTCAGTAAAACTAAAACAGTGTCCCCCTTATACTCAGAAATAATTTTTATGAAATATTCCTGTCCTTACAGGTAATGGTGAGGATTCTGGACTTACGAGGGTTGATCGTAGCCTTTTAAAAGAAACATTTCACTGATCTCACCTAGAAATATTTCACTTGCCAATAATTATGTGGTTCCTGACCATGAAGACATTATGATATCACATGTGACAAGTACAAGTGTCCTGAGTTCTTGAAAGGAAACATCACTGCTTATTTAAAAACAGGATTCACATTATATAAGACCAATTGTTTGATTAGAAGGAAACAAACAATATTCATGTCTGTATGTACATTTTGAATATTTAATGAGCAAAAAAGTTTGTCATAGTGTTATAAAAGCAACAGCGTATGATGATAATTGCAAAGGCATCTGTGAACATTATCGTAACATTCCCCAGTCCCTTTCTAGACTATAGAATATCATTACAATATCTAATCTAAAAGTGGAGAATGATAAGCACACACGAGCACATGCACATATACAGGTAAATGACACGATTTTCTTTTTTCTAGATTTTGTGAGTCCCTCTCTCAAAGATTTTTTACTTTCTGACTCCTTACCCCAGTCTCCAAGCATTGAATGAATGCCTATTATGCATAAAAAATACAACTAAATGGATAATAAGAGGTGTACACATGATAGTGGATGGCTACTATATCCATAGTCCTTGATTTTGAAGAGGCATGTGATACTACTATCAAAGATAACCAGATACAGCCAGAGCCACTTACCAGATGATCAATTCGGGAAAAACCACCTCAGGTGTTGAAGGCTATGGCGGTCACACTGATGCCCTGATCAGAGTAGGGGAGAGAGTAATGGTACATTCAGGGTCTCTGTGGGAACTGATCGATGTGTGAAATCTCATAGAACCACGCTGACATCAGCAAATGCTCTTAAATTTTATAAAGAAGGTGCATCAAAAAACATTAAGTAAATGCCTACTCACTATAAAATGCTAGGTCTTCAAGGAGTAATAAAGAATTAGGTTGACACAGTCCTTGCCATCAGGAAATTTAGAACCCACTCATGAAGGTAAAAATAAGTGAATACGTGCTATATACGACATGCCCCTTATACATAGATATAGTGCATATCTTTGTGGGAGCCTAAACTCAGGGTCATGGTTGCAGAACAATCTAGAGCAGCGGTTCTCAACCCACAGCCCGCAGGAACTGTATTAAAGGGCTGTGGTGCCTTAAAGAAAGATGGAGACTTTACCTCTTTCATGTTTACATGGATGGAGCTGGAACATATTCTTCTTAGCAAAGTATCTCAAGAATGGAAGAAAAAGTATCCAATGTACTCAGCCCTACTATGAAGCTAATTTAAAGGTACCATATGAAGGCTATAACCCATCTATAGCACAAGAATATGGGAAGGGGGGGTTGGGGTAGAGGGCAGGTAATTGGTGGGGCCACACCTATGGTGCATCTTAGAAGGGTACAGGTGAAACTTACTAAAGGCAGAATACAAATGTCTTCATACAATAACTAAGAAAATGCCATGAAGGGTATGTTAAACAGTTTGATAAAAAATTTCAGATTGTATATGAAGCCAGCACATTGTACCCCTTGATTGCACTAATGTAAGCAGCTATGATTTAAAAAAAAGAAAATAAACATACATCATTTTAGATTTTATGATCACAGAACAGAAGAAGGTTGGGTACAATTCAGATAGACACCCTGTATTAGGAAGGTGAGATTCAAAATATTCATTTAAAATGTACATACAGCTTCACTATCTTTAGTTCCAGAAAGGGAACGCTATCAAAAGCCAAAGTTACAAAGTTACTTTGTAACTACAGATGGTACAAACAGGAAAGGGAAAGTTTGATAAAACTATCACATTGCTGGGTAAAAGACTCTCTATTATAAGGAAATTTAACAGGACATGGTTTAAAGATAAAGGAAAGGAGGCTGAACGCAGAATGCTGCGAAGGAAATTTTAAAAGCAGCTCAGGACTCTGAGGATAATCAAAGAAGGTAAGGACAAGAGTGGTCTTTTTAATTTATAGTCATGAGATATAAGGAATAAAAAGTCCCGTCCACCATCACTGCTTTTAATGTTGATAAATGGCAACCAAACAAACCCAGGATAACCCATAAATTAGAATTATAGACAGCCATTAAAAATGATGTGCAAGTATATCACTGACATAGAATGTGTCCTTGACATTGTTGAAAGGAAAAATTGGTCTGATTAATGAATGAATTTATCTACCTAGCGTGTGTGTGTGTGCACGCACACCTGTGCTTATGCTGACCTGTCTCTGTAAGAGTATACAGGCAGAGCAAGGGAACGGCTTAGATATTAAGAGTGGTCATCTTTTGGATGTAGGATTTGGTACAATTTTTCAAATATCTTTTAAAATCACTTAGAATTAGCCTATATTAATTTTAAATAATAAAGTTACTTTAAGAGAAATGGATATAGAATACCCGCATGAGAAAAATAAAGAACCTAAGTTCTTATGATAAAGAGACCCAACTTGAAAATTTCCACAGTCTAATAGAGTGAGATAGATATTTAAACTATTATTAAGTACAAAGCAAGTATACCGTGGGCTAAGACATCAGCCACTAAAGACATGTGAGTCTCAAGGAGGAAGGAATTGTGTAAGTATAGGCGAGTGTATACGGTTGTCTAGCAAAGCCAATGCTGTGGCTTCTGAGAGCCTTTGCGGCTGAGGAGAAAATAGCAAAGACACGGAGGGGGAGGCAGTGCTGCTGAAACAGGGAATGCGCAGCCCAAGTCCTGGGAGTGGATAGTCCCAGGGGCAGGATACATGAAGGTCTGTTCTGCTACATTGGGAGATACGGACTTGATTTTAGAAACACAAGTTTTAAATATGGAATTAACTATTCTGTAAGGTCCCTGAACTTCTTCCAGATGACTTGTACAAATGGCTTTCACATGTTTTTGAAACCAGTACAGAAGGAGAAGTTTACTTTAACACACGATGAACAATTTTGGAGAGATGATGTACAAAAATGCCACTACAATTAGCAACACTTTATCACATATTTAAAATTTGCTAAGAGGGTAGATCATCAGTGTTCTTATTACAAAGGGAGTGATAACTGAATGGACTGATATGTTAATTCGTTTGATTGTAGTGATTATTTCATAACATGTATACACGTATTTTAAATCATCAAATTGTATACATTAAATACATGCAATTGTTTGCTATAAAATATAGCTTAATTTTAAAAAGAAAAGAGTATACAACATCCTACAGAGGTCACACACATACCCCTCTGTAATAAAAATTTTATAAAATAACATAAAAATTATAATTATAAAAATTATCTTTTAGTCTTTACATTACGTCCCAGATTTTTTTGTTGTTGTTTTATTTTGTACTTTGTAAAAAATGCTGGCCCTCACACATCAAATTCTCCAACAATCCTTAGAATTAGTCTAAAAACGATTACAGAAAACGGGATTTATAGTAACCCCATGTCCAAGATGCCTAAGTGACTATTTCATAAGTTTCAGAGTCAGAGGAATACTTAAGCCTAAATCCTAGTTTCCCAAATCCTGTATCAGTAATTTCTTCCAAATCTGTGCTGGTGTCTTCACAATTGATGGTACTAAAAACAGCTGTATTATTCACAACAACCAACTTCTTCAAAATTCTAGGACTCCAGAATGAAGAATAATGACTTGTAAAAATAATTTAGTTTCACTGTTGACATAGAGATTGTTTAATAAGCCATTTTAAATGCACTATAAGGCTCTTAAATGTAAGTAAAGCAAATAGCCATCCTTTGCCCATTCCTACCCAATTAAGATAGTGCTTTAAAACAGACAGATAAGATGTCTCCTAGACATTTCACTCCTTCACTCACCGTGTGATTCTTGGAAGGAAGTCATTTTGAGGTTTACATTTTTAGGCTACTACTTTTATCTCTATAATAAAAAAACTTGCTTTATTCAGAGAACATCCCTGTTAAACTGATACTCTTGGCCACAGAAATTCAGGTCTGATTCAGGAAAGGAAAATAATAAGTCATGATTTGTTAATAGGTGAGGTATCAAGATGTAATGACAGTTCCATATGTGTCAACTGAAAATCGTGGTATACACAGAACATGGATTGGTTTTAGCCTTAGACTGTGTCTCTTCAAATATAAATACAGTTAATTAGTCTTGTTTTTTGCTACTCACCCCAGCATTACTCTAATATCAAATGTCGATAGGACAATTCAATCTCTATGCGTATTTCTATAAGAGCATATGAGTATTCTTTTTTAAAATGTGGTTCAAGAAAGTAATCAAAGGTAAATGTTACAATAAATTCCATTGCATTATTATTTATAATATTAAACAGCAACAGTATTTAAATGTTCATGAAGATAATGAATGAATTGCTATATATTCACACAATGCAATGTTGTATAATATGTAAAATGAATAAACAAGTGCTATACGTATCAATATGGATATGTCACAAAAACAATGTGGAACAAAAATGCAAATTGTAGGAAGATTCTTATAAGAGCTATAACAGTTAAATATATAAGATGCACTATGTTTTTATGGATCTATATAGAATAAAAATGTATACGAGCATGTAAAACATCACATTCAGGGTATTGGTTTTCTCATAGAAGGAGAGGGTTAGGGTGGGAACCTAGAAAGGTACAAAGGGAGCTTTCAAGTTATGTATAAATATTTGTTTCTTGCAAAAATTATGAGAGTAAGCAATGGGTTCCCAAGTGTCAATTATTCATTATTTGTTCTTTCTCTTTGTTTGAAACTTTCATAATTCTTTTCTGAGGAAGTACTGAGATTCCAGAAAAATGATTTTTAATGCCAATTCTTCCCCTGCTTTGATGTGTAGTCTTGGGCGAGTTGCTTAACCCTCTGTCCCTATTTCCTCAACTGCAAAATGAGTACAATAACCCTGTCATGCTTCATTGACTTGTAGTGTAAAACAATTAATAAAAGTCTTGGCAGAAGAGGCTACCTTATTAAATTCTGTGTCAAGTCTGAAAAACAGAGGAAGGTATTAGCAGAGCTTAAAAACAAAGTTCACAGCCTCAGATGGGAAGCCCACTTTCTCAGGAGAAAGTTGGAACTTATCCAAAGCGAGAAACATTCTCCTCACACACACAGGCACTTGCACCCATCACAGGCATTCACAATCCCAATGACTGCTCCCCTACCACTCCCCAGTGGAACAGAACAGCCAAGATGACAGCCACTTTGTAGGACCTCTTTTCTCCTCAGGTTGTCATGTGGGGTTTCTTAAACAATAAGGGTTCTGAATGTAACATTGATCTGAATCACAGGCGGGGTGCTGACCAGTGAACAGCAATGGGACCACATGTTTGGCTGATCAAACTGTGATGCTGATAATGCCAAGGCCCTACTTTCATTCTCTTATAGTCAAATGACTTTATGCTGCTAGAGAGTGTTCCAAGATGAAATGGAAGTCACAGCTGCCTTCCCAGCAGCACCTAAGCCACTCATTTTCCCGAGTCGTAGGTACCAAACTTATCTGGGATTGATTATATCAATTGAATTCAACTCTGAATTCACTTAGTTGAATTCAACTCTGAATTCAATTGGTATAAGCCACACCCCTTGAAATTATGACAAGTTCAGGAACAAGAATGATCTAAGCCAATCAAAACTTAACTCTGACCTCAGGGATTGTTTTAAATATATGCACGTGAATGCTTTTGCTCTTGTCCAGTGAGGCTCATGAAAGGGGGAAGGAAGCTCTTTTACCCTTTGGTTGAGCATGGAATAAGCTTATAACAGACATTTTTTAGTCATGAGAGGACATGTAGGATAAAATGAGCATACTACGAGAAGCAGGGGAAAAGATATGTATATAAGGGATATAGATATATATTCACGTCTTTTAATACTGCTGAGTCACTGAACCAAATCCTCTCCTGAAGCCCAGTTCACAGCTAGAATTTTCAGTTATTTTAATCAATACATTTTCTTTATTGTTTAGGTCAGTTTGAGTGAAGGTTTTTGTCACATGCAACTGAAGGCATTCTGAGGTAATGCCAAATATTAATAAATGGTTACATGTGAATTTTTAACATAGACCAATTATACTCCAAACGTGTACTGTTGATTTAGATTGAGGAAAGGACAATAAGAGTAATTTTGGGAGAATAGTAAATCAATCATGTCTACAGTAATGGTTTTAAAACATGGTCTCACACATTTTTTACACTCCTCCTATTGAAAGGCAGAATCTATGTTCCCTCATCAGGTGGGCTTGTGACTGTCTTGGCTAATAGAAATGGTGCAAGTGATGCCATGTAGCTTCTGAGAATGGGTCTTAATTGACTGTGCAGCTCCTGCGATTATTCTGTTGGAACTTTGCTATCTGTATTCTCCCTTTTGAGATGTTCCCTGTAAAAATCCAGCCACTGTGTTGGAAGAAGCCAAAGCCACATGAAAAGTCTTGTTTAGCTACTTTAGTCAATAGTCACACATGAGCACAATGTTTGGGACAAGCCAGACCAGGTGCCAGAATGTGACCACAGAAGCCTCCTGATGCCTCCAGTTCTCAGCCAATCAAGTGACCCCAGCTCTTCCTCTTTCCATCTGAGGTCACAGAATACCTAACTCACAGAATTTGTGAGCAGAAATTAAATAATTCTCATTTTATATCAGCAAATTTGTGATAGTTTGTTATCTGGCAATAAATAAAGGGAACAATTATAGTAACAACAAATTAGAATGTCCTGTACTTTTACAAATTAACACATGAAGAACAATGCTTTAATTCTAAAATAATTATAGTTAAGCTTACTAGCAAGCAAGGAAAGTAATTAGGTAAAAGCCATGAAATAGCTTACAATTGGAAATTATGTTCTTTTAGATGCTATACAATTTTGAAAAATACGAAAAGACAAAGCATCACTAAAACTAGCTTTATTTAAATTGTATTTCCAATTTTCAATTTATGAAGGAGGCAATGCAAGAAGTCAAACATCAAAATTCCAAACTGGTCAGAGGTGAATATTTTTGACCCACACACTTTCAACATTTCCTCTTAAATAAATTTCAAGGTTACATAACCCAGAGCAAAAGGAAAAAACAAACTTTAAAAGTAATTGTTAAAATACATTCAAGGCAATAAATTTAAACTCTTTTGAACTTTCCCTAACTGACATTAATGGGCCATGGGATTTGGTGTGCAGGGAAAGGAATAGAATCATAATATATTTAATTTTTCTTTGTTTTTATTTTTTTAAAGAAAGCATTCATAATTTGATTTAAAAATTTCCAAACAGTTAAAGTCATGTCACAAGTTTGAAAGATGATTTGTAGTGAAGTGGCTCTTCAACATTGAAATTCTGGTCTCCCCAAGATGCCCAAGATAGTTTAATAAACAGAAAATACAGCCAAGTGGGAAAGAAAATTTGACTACAAGAGGCTTCACTCAGTCAGTCTTCTCATGAGCCAGGCTGAACTGTGTGGATGGCTACTTTTGCCTGTGCTCAAATAGCCTGGGTCCCAGCGCGGAAGGGGTATGAATGCCTTCCTTCCTTTTACCCAGGCCTACTTCCAGGTCCCTGCATTTTACCCAAACAATAGCACCAATAAGAAAATGCCCCTTGAGAGAACACTCCACATAAAAGTCTGAAAACCAGAGTTAGCATGGATTTCTCAATGTTTAGGCAGAGAAGGAAAGCAACTTTTGAGGTGATTTCTGTGCCTTTCTTGCCCATCCACAAGCCAGATCCCAGTGAAATACACCAAGGTTGAATGGTAGCCCAGCCTAAAGAGACAGATATACAACAAGACCTTTTTCAGAAAAGAAGAGCTCACTTCTTCTATACCTCACCTTTTTCTGATAATGTTCCAGAAATTGACATCAAAACTACAAGAATGATAATCAAAGAAAAAAGGAGATGGTTGAGAAGAGTGGGCCTTTCTCCAAGTGTCACAATCTCCAGCTTACCTCTTTAGGCTCCCAGAGCCAAGTAAAAAATGAGGTCTTAAATGTTTCTTACTATGTAGAATAAAATAAGTAACTTCTGAAGTGTTAGGAAAGGCAAAGGTGAAATCAAATAGAAGACGAAGATTATGAAAATGCTGCTGTTTTGGAAGATTCCAAAATGGAAAGGAAAGAAGCAATAAGAATATAAAGCTTAAGTCTTATCCTACTTATGTGGCTCCTTTTTTGACTTGATGTGGTCTTTGAGATATATGTTTATTTACAATTTATTGATATTTTTAGATTGCCCTTTCTGACTCACCTGATGAAGATAACTTTATCTTTGAGTCTTCAATTTCTCCTCTTCACCTGGATCTCAAGGAGAGTTCCACCTTGTCTGAAGTTTTGTGATGCAAAATTGGAAGAAGGAAAAAATAAAGATGGAAGAAAGGGAACTGGAAACAAAAGCCTTAAAGCTGTGGTTTTGGAAAGAGTAGAATGGTAAATAAAGAACGCTATGCTACAAGCTGAGGGAATCAGACAGTTGGAAAAAACAGATTTAAAAAGAGAAATAGTAAGTTGTGGGTTGTATTTTCTTTGATGCTTAATTGAAGGTTGGAGCTAATTTGTAGCCACCTTCAATTGCTAGTCTGTTTATTGGACATGACACTATGGTGAGGCTGAATCATAAGGGGCCCTGGAATCAACTCGGGTCACATTCAGAAGTTTATTTCCAAAAGGGATCACGAATCTTCTGATTTTTAGCACCCACCTTACTTTGCACTGTGGGATCATGGAGCTTATTCCAGCAGTGATGATTTTAGGAACTCCTCAATAGGGTTATTACAGGAAGAAAAGAATACATTATTTTAAAAGCTTATCAGAGAGTCAGTGATTTCATAAACAGATTCAGAAAGTCTATATAGCTTTGAAGATTACAGACAAGATAGAGAAAGGAAGAGACTATTGAATAGATATTGAATAGTGAAGAGTTGTAGGTTGGTTCAAAATATAGGAAGAGCTTTACAATTTAACTAGATTGATGAGTTGACTTGTTTGAGAAACTCAAACTATACTGCAATCATTATCTTAACCATCTTTCTAACATTTCTAACTGCAGTGTGACATCTTTTTGTCATAGAAATTGACAGTGGAAATATTAACTTCCTTTCCCCGGTGAGATAGTAGCAAAATGTACTTTGAAGTACAAGGTATATACATATTAATTATTCTCATTTGACTGACAATAAAACGTAGGCATTCAAAACATCAAGCGACTCACCTAAGTGAGCTTTCGACTGAAACGTGTCTTTTGACTCATGCCATTAAGTGCTAACTGACTAGACTGGTACACTGGGAGGCAGGCAGCCAATGTTCAATGAGTGGCGAAATCTGGTAAGACTTAGACCTTAAAAAGGGTAAGAGCCCCAGTGAAAGGGCAAAAATGAATAAAATGTAAAGATGATTGAAAGGCAAGAAATTCAAGGTTGTACCTACATATATTACGACAGGATAAGATTTAACTAAAAGATTTCATGTATCTAATTTGTGAAGACTACCAAATATCACAGGATGCAAAAATCAAGGCCTGTTTGGCCAGACAGGTGGACATTTGCATGTCTGTCTGTCTGTCTATCTTTATTGCTCATAGGTTGTTTATCTTCTATGCTTTGATCGAGTTGACTATTTAATACACATTAAAGTCTACATCTGTGGCTTTATATTCACTGAGAAAACTAAAATTAAGTATTGTTTTGTCTTACTTTCCTTTCAAAAGGAAACCAAAGTGTTTCAAAAAATAGCTTCAAAAAATTTTTTTTCTTAATCTTTTCTTTTTTATTTTTGTCTTTCTTTCTTTTTTTTTTTATTGAGACAGAGTCTCACTTTGTCACCCTTGGTAGACTGCCATGGTGTCATAGCTCACAGCAACCTCGAACTCCTGGGCTTAAGCAATTCTCTTGCCCCAGCCTCCCAAGTAGCTGGGATGACAGGCACCCACCACAATGCCCGGCTATTTTTAGAGACAAGGTCTCGCTCTGGCTCAGGCTGGTCTTGAATCTCTGAGCTCAGGCAATCCACTCTCCTCAGCCTCCCAAGGGCTGGGATTACAGGCGTGGGCCACCGTACCCTACTGAACTTTTCAATTCTAAGAGAACATTAAAAACTTCAAAAGTTTAGTACATCAGAGTTTCTTTGGTAATGAGTAAAATATAAATTTGAAATTACAAGCATGTAAAAAATTATATACATATAAATGCATATACACAGAGAGGGTGTCAAAAATGTATACACATTTTAAGAAAGGAACAAACTACTAAATTTATAACACTCAAGTCACATTTGATTTCTGCAATTACAAGAGGTGCTTAATGTGGCTTGCATTCATTCATCTTTTGTTATCAGTATATATTGAGCATTACAGTTTTAAAATAGTTTTATTTTCCTTTCTTAAAATGTGTATACTTTTTGTGGCACCCTCTATATTCTTTGTATACAGAAAATAAAAGCATGATTTTGGAAATATTCTAATATATAAAAATCTATAATCTGTAGCTCAGAGCCCTTAGAGGCCCTTAGAGAGCAAAGGTGGAACCACAACACAAAAGTAAAAAAAAGAACACTCAACTGAGCACCAGAGAACATGGAATTTAGCCCCTATTCTGTTCACTTGGTGTGTGAACTTAAAATCCATCCTGGACCCACGTCTCTCATAACAAAAAATAGGATTGGATTAGGTCAATATTTCGTTCTGAGGAACACCTATGTAGCTAAATGCTACCTGCATTTCATGTAAATTTTTGTGACCCCATAATGAAAAAGAATTCTATTTTAAACGAAATTAAATATTTTTAAACACTATGATTTGGATTGGCAAACTATGGCCTACAGCCTATATTCAGCAAGTTCCATGTTTTTACAAATACAGTTTTCTTAGAATTCAACCATGTCCACTGATTTACAAATTGACTATGGTGTATTCTGCACTATAGTAGCAAAGTTGAGTGGTTATGACTGAGATCACAGGGCCCAAATCAAAGGCTGAATTATTTATTTCCTGGCCTTTTACAGAAAAAGTTTGTTAACCGTGCCACAACCTTCTCAGAATGTTCAATGAGATAATGTGAATTTACAAATAATTAGGTTTGTATAACCCTTTTTATCACTCAATAATTATTAACAGAAATAGCCTTCCCTGCCATAGTCTAAGTTAGACTAGCTCCAAGATACCATAGCTTTCTATTACTCTCTGATTCTTTAAAACATCCAACTACCTAATTTATCTCATTCACTCACATTCTTAACAAATATCTGTGGAATAGAAAAGTATGTGCCAGACAATGTTTTTGGTATTTTGCACATAAAGCTAACAAATGGACAAGGGTTTCTGTGCACCTGGAGCTTAACTTCAGTGGAGGAGACATTGTCAGACAAGGCCAGTGACACAGTCGTGTATGCTGGAGGCGATGGAGAAAGTAAAGAGCAAAGGGCGCCTGGGGATGGGAGATGATGATAAAGAGGGTGGTCAAGAACAGCCCTGTTGAGAAAGTGATATCTGGGCAAAGACTTAGAGGAGGTGGGTGAGTGGTCCATAGGGAGAAAAACACTTAAGGCAGAGGAAACAGCCATTGAAAAAGCTCCAAGAGATAGCAAGAGGTCAGCCTGGGGCACAGCAAGGTAAGTGAGGGAGACAGAGGTAGCAGAGGGCTGGGAGGTTCAACAGGGGCCAGACTGTACAGTGCCTTAGAGGCCAGAATAAGAGCTTAGGATTTTATTCTGAAAAACAAAACACTGGGGCACTATTGGAAGAGTCTGAGAAGATCCACGATTAGACTGTCATTTTATTTTATTATTTTATTTTTTTTGCTTATTTTTTATTTTATTATTTTTTAATTTTATTAAATCATAACTGTGTACATTAGTGCAATCATGGTACACAATGTGCTGACTTCATACACAACCTGAAATATTTTCATCGAACTGTTAAACATAGCCTTCATGGCATTTTCTTAATCACTATATGAAGACATTGGTATTGTGCATTTAGTAAGTTTCACCAGTACCCTTCTAAGATGCACCATAGGTGTGATACCACCAATTGCCCTCCCTCCACCTAACCTCCCCCTTCCCCTCCCCTCCCTTACCCCTTTCCCCATATTTTTGTACTATAATTGGGTTTTAGCCTTCACATGAAAGCTATAAATTAGCTTCATATTAGGGCTAAGTACATTAGATACTTTTTCTTCCATTCTTGAGATACTTTGCTAAGAAGAATATGTTCCAGCTCCATCCACGTAAACATGAAAGAGGTAAAGTCTCCATCTTTCTTTAAGGCTGCATAATACTCCATGGTATACATATACCACAATTTATTAATCCATTCGTGAGTTGATGGGCACTTGGGCTTCTTCAACTACTTAGCAATTATGAATTGGGCTGCAATAAACATTCTGGTACATATATCTTTATTATGATGTGATTTTTGGTCTTCTGGATATATACCTAATACAGGAATTACAGGATCGAATGGCAGATCTATTTTTAGATGGCTAAGTGTTCTCCAAACATCCTTTCAAAAGGAATGTATTAGTTTGCATTCCCACCAGCAATGTAGAAGTGTTCCCTTTTGTCCACATCCACACCAGCATCTCTGGTTTTGGGATTTTGTTACATGGGCTAATCTTACTGGAGTTAGATGATACCTCAAAGGAGTTTTGATTTGCATTTCTCTGATTATTAAGGATGGTGAGCATTTTTTCATGTGTCTGTAGGACGTGTGCCTGTCTTCTTTAGAGAAGTTTCTCTTTAAGTCCTTTGCCCACCCTGATATGGGATCACTTGTCCTTTTGTTGCTAATACGTTTGAGTTCTCTGTGTATTCTTTGGTTATTAAACCAGAGATAACTCTGGTTATTAAGCCTTTGTCTGAGGCATAACCTACAACTATTTTCTCCCATTCTGAGGGCTGTCTACCTGCTACACTTACTGTGTTCTTAGCAGTGCAGAAGCTTTTTAGTTTGTCAGGTCCCAGTAGTGTATTTTTGACACTGCTTCAATTGCCTGGGGAGTCCTCCTCATAAAAAATTCACCCAGGCCGATTCCTTCGAGAGTTTTCCCTGGACTTTCTTCTAGTATTTTTATAGTTTCATGTCTTAAGTTTAAATCTTTGATGCAGTGAGAGCCTATCTTAGTCAACGGTGAAAGGTGTGGGTCCAGTTTCAGTCTTCTGCAGGTCACCAGCCAGTTCACCCAGCACCATTTGTTAAATAGGGAATCTTTTCCCCACTGAATGTTGTTAATTGGCTTGCCAAAGATCAAATAGTGGTAAGTAGCTGGGTTCATCTCCATATATCTATCTCTCTGTTTTTGTGCCAATACCATGCTGTTTTGATCACTATCGATTTATAGTACAGTCTGAGGTCTGGTAGCGTGATTCCTCCTGCTCTGTTTTTATTTCTGAGTAATGTCTTGGCTATTCGAGGTTTTTTCTGATTCAATATAAAATGAAGTATTATTTTTTCGAGGTCTTTAAAATATGACAATGGAGCTTTAATAGGAATTGCATTAAAATTGTATATTACTTTAGGTAGTATGGACATTTTAACAATGTTGATTCTTCCCAGCCATGAACATGGCATGTTTTTCCATTTGTTGACATGTTCAGGTATCTCTTTTCTTAGAGTTTCATAGTTCTCTTTATAAA
>CAUYRH010056604.1:0-44415 GCA_963574655.1 Perodicticus potto
TACACAAGTGTTTGAAATTATAATGATGTTTTAATCATAAATTTCATGAAAGCAAGGCAAACAATCCCATCATGGTTCTTGCTGCACTTGCATTATTAACTATTTCTTGAACTACGTTAATTGTATGGATTTACTTGTTACTTTTATTGTTTTAAGGTATTTATAATCCTAATACAGAGTTTGGATAGTGAAACAGTCCAGGAGCAGGATGTCATACAAATACCCTAAGTAGACCAAGCTTGCAAATCACAAAAGTGATTTTTTTTTTTAGAGACAGAGTCTCACTTAGTCGCCCTCAGTAGAGTGCCATGGCATTACAGCTCACAGCAACCTCCAGCTCTTGGGCTTAGGCCATTCTCTTGCCTCAGCCTCCTGAGTAGGTGGGACAACAGGTGTCCGCCACAATGCCTGGCTATTTTTTTGTTGCAGTTTGGCCAGGGCCAGGTTTGAACCCGGAACCCTAAGTATATGGGGTGGGTGCCCTACCCACTAGGCTACAGGCGCCACCCACAAAAGTGATTTTTTTGGTACCCCCAAAACCTTAAGGCCAGACAGACAGACTCCTTTAGCCAAACCAAGGTGATAGAAAAAAAGAGGTATTTCATCTCCGTAAGTGGTCTGGAGCAATTCTTGCTGTGTTCAACAAAGTTGAAACATTCTACCTTCCCAACTCCCTAAAATCACTCTCCCAGAGTGAGCAGTTCTGCCCTGGCAGAAAACCTCTGCAGCTTGCAGTGGGGTGCTGTAGGGTTAGGGGGAAGTTCCAGCAAGACAGCCCCCAGAATCTTTTTTTTTTTTTTTTTTGAGACAGAGTCTCACTTTGTCACCCCTGGTGGAGTGCAGTGCCATCACAGCTCACAGCAACCTCCAGCTCTTGGCCTTAGTGATTCTCTTGCCTCAGCCTCCTAAGTAGCTGGGACTACAGGCACCCACCACAACGCCCAGGTATTTTTGTTGTTGTTGTTGCAGTTTGGCTGGGGCTGGGTTCGAACGTGCAGCCCTCGGTATATGGGGCTGGCGCCCTACTCACTGAGCCACAGGCAGGGCCCCAGCCTTCAGAATTTTAAAGGGTCGGATCTCCGCAGTGCTTTGCACTGACATCAAGGTTCCTCTCCAATCACTTATTTCCTTTTTCTGTTTCCCTTTTGTCCTTCCTCTGTAATCATATTCCTGACTTAATTCCTAATTTACTTACAACTAATAACTGAATATTGGTTTTAAACTTATAAAATCATTATTACTAGTAATGCAAGCACATCAAGATATGACTCTTCCCTTAAGTATTCCCACATGCACCTTGCATCTTATAATCTTCAACTTGTGGTGGTGTAAATACTCCTTGGGATAAAGTTTAGAAACACTACTCTAGAGAAAATAACTTAGATCATTAATTCAATAAAAATATTTAAAGCATTTACTACTGTGTCTTAGTGTTTTAGAATATAGGGATAAAAGAGACAGCCCCCAGTTTAGTGCCCCTAGCACAGTGGTTATGGCACCAGCCATATGCACCCAGGCTGCCGGGTTTGAACCTTGCCGGGGCCAGCTAAACAGCAATGACGATTGCAACAAAAAAATAGCTAGGCATTGTGGCAGGTGCCTGTAGTCCCAGCAACTTGGGAGGCTGAGGCAAGGGAATCGCCTAAGCCCAAGAGTTTGAGGTTGCTGCGAGCTGTGATGCAACAGCCCTCTACTGAGGCAACATAGTGAGAGACTCTGTCTCAAACAAAAAAAAGAGATAGAGACAGCCCGTGCCCTCAAGGAACTCCTGGTTTCAATGGGAGACAATAAAGTAATTATACTACACCACGATAAATTCATTATAGAAGCAGAGTCTTCAAAGTGGTAAATGTGTAAAGCCCAGAATTAATGTGGTGAGGCAGAGGAGGGGTGATTCAAGGTGAAGGAGCAGTGCCTGGAAAGCACAGAAGGAAAGGAAGTGCTTTCTATTACTTTCTACATTACATAGGTATGTTCATGGAATCATATGTGAGTTCTTCACTTGAGTTGAGGAAAATGTAATTTTGTGAATTACAAATTGTTTTTCCTATTTTACAGAAGCAACTTACACCACTGTTACTTGCCATAAACGGAAAAAATCTTAAAATGGTGGAATTTTTGGTAAAGAATAAAGCAGATATAAATGCAGTTGATAAATATGAAAGGTACAGTAGGTTTTTTATTTCAGAATATTATGAGGGTACATATGATTTGTTTACATAGTGCACAACGTACCCATGGGATGGGAATCTACACATTCCTTTCTCCCCTCTCTCCTACTTAAGTTTCTTGATTTTTGCTTTCATATGAGCACACAGATGTTGATCTAGTTCCAATTTGGTATTGAGTACATGTGGTATTTGTTTTTCCATTCTTTTGATACTCAGAATAATCTCCAATTCCATCCATGTTGTTACAAAAGATGTTAGACCACCATCTTTTTTGTAGCTGAATAGTATCCACTGGTGCATGTATATATGTTCAGATACACACACACAAAGTATTTATCACATTTTATTAATCCATCCACGTGTTGATGGTCACTGGGTTGTTTCCACGTCTCTGCAATTGTGAATTGTGCTGCTATCAAGACTCAAGTGAAAGTGTCTTTGTTATAAAATGTCTTTTTTTCCCTTTGGGTAAATTTCTAGTAGAGGGATTGCAGGATCAGATGGCAGGTCCACTTTAGGTTCTCTGAGTAATATCCATATTTTCCATAGAGGTTGGACTAGTCTGCTGTCCCACCAAGAGTGTATGAATATTCCTTTCTCTCCATGCATGCCAGCTTCTGCTGCTTTGGGATTTTATGATGTCAGCCTTTCTCCCTATGGGGTAGGTGATATTTTCAGTATCATTTTGATTTGCATTTCCCTGATGATTAGGAATGTTGAGCATTTTTTCATGTGTTTGTTAGCCATTAGTCTATCTTCATGAGAAAAGTTTCTGTTCATATTTCTTTCCCACTTTTAATGATATCGTTTGATCTTTTCTTGTTAGTGTACTTGAGTTCTTTGCAGATTCTCATTATCAGTGCTTTATTAGATGTGTAGCATGCAAATGTCTTTTCAAAATCTGTGAGGTGTCCATTTAAGTTGTTGATTATGTCCTTGGCTGTGCAGAAAATGTTAAACTTGATCAGGTTCCATTTACTTATTTTTGCCATAGGGGTCTTTATTTATTTCCCTAGGCTGATATCTATAACAGTTTTTCCAACACTTTCTTATAGATTTCTTGTAGTGTCATGCCTCAAGTTTAAATCTATTATCTATCGTGAGTTAATTCTTTTTTTATTAAATTATAGATGTGCACATTAATGCAATTATGGGGTACAATGTGCTGGTTTTATATGTAATTTGAAATACTTTAATCAAACTGGTTAACATAGCCTTCGCAGCATTTTCTTAGTTACTGTGTTAAGACATTTATATTGGCTCGGTGCCTGTGGCTCAACGGGCTGGGACGCCAGCCATGTGCACCTGAGCTGGCGGGTTCGAATCCAGCCTGGGCCCGCCAAACAATGACGGCTGCAACCAAAAAATGGCCAGGCATTATGGCAGGTGCCTGTATTCCCAGCTCCTTGGGAGGCAGAGGCAGGAGACTTGCTTGAGCCCAGGAAATGGAGGTTGCTGTGAGCTGTGATGCCACGGCACTCTATCCAGGGTCACAGCTTGAGGCTCTGTCTCAAGAAAAAAAAAAAAAAAGACTTTTATATTCTACACTTAGTAGATTTAACATGTATTTACCCTTGTAAAATGCACCATAGGTGTCGTCCCACCAATTACCCTCCCTCCACTGATCCTCCCCTCTCCTCTTTCCCCTTCATCTTGGGCTGTACTTGGGTTATAGCTTTCATATGAAAGTGGGGGTGTTCAAGGAACCCATACACCTATATATACCCTGAGACTAGAGGCCTAGAGGAGGAGACGGGGAAAGACCGGGAGAGGAACGGAGAGAGCATCTCTCTCCCCACTTGAAATCTCTCCCTCTACCAGGAGCTTTGATGTTTTCTGTATTCTTTTCTGTAAATCAATTCTGTCTTACCACGGCGGGGGGGGGGGGCGGAAATAATGTAATGAAGAACAATAAAATACATATATTTAAAAATTAAAAAAAAAAAAACAAATTGAAAAACAGAAAACTAAAAAAAAAAATTGAATTGATAATTTAGAATAAAAAGAAAACAACACAGTAAACTACTGAAAACCTAATTAAGATAAAGGGAGCACAATTAAACAATATAATAAAGTATATGAAGAAATAACAACCAAAAGAGAGGTAATGTTTTCACAAATCATTAAAAAAATATGCTTGGGTTACTTTTAATTTACCTTTAATGGCTGAAGCATAATTTCCCAAAGTTAAATCCAGAGCATATAAATACCTATGCAGACTATCTTCCATGGCCAAAATGGGGAAAGTTAAAAAACAAAATTATGCTGGATGGTTTAAGAGTACAAGTTTACCAAACCTTTTCTAAAAAGAAGTCATTTCAATGCTATTTAAATCCTTTCCAGGTACATAATATGAATAAGCGTCCAAATTCATATTATGAAATCAGCATAACATGGAAAATTTTGACAAATATTGCTCTGTAAACATATTACAATGTAAGTTTACTTCTGAATATCAAACAAATTCCCTTGTGAAAATGTTTAGGATACAAAATCCAGCAGAATATTCAAAAACTAATGCACTGCTTTTTATCTCTCTACACTACCCTTTGTTACAGTTATGGAGAATGATTAAGTGTAAGGAAACTATCAGTAAGGTTTAACATATTAATAATCAGCAGCTCTTGGTTTCATTTCGGTCAGGTACCCCCCATCACCACTTCCCTCAAATCTCTCTCACAAATGCTGCCAGCAACTTCACAGCACTAAAGTTGATAGTTTTGGTACCTATGCTTCTTAATATTTTAGCAAATTTTGATACAACCAATTTCTCTCCCCTCTGAAAGGTTTTCTTTGCTTGGCTTTCAAAACTCTGCCATTGCCTCATTTTCTGCTTCCCTCTCTGAAGTTTGCCCCTCAGTATCACCCACTGGTCTCTCCTCGCCTCTCAGCATTCTCTGTGTTGGTTTGGGCCAGGGTTCCACCCACCAGCGTTACCCTATGACAGCCGCACTCAAGGCCTTGGTCCTAGTGCCCGCCTCGTGCTGGAATAGCATCTACACACAGCAGAATGCTGATCTGATCACCCCCATCCAGAGTGCCTGCTCAACATCTCCACCCAGATGAGGAGAAACTGCCCCGAGTGTGGCGTGTCTGAAACTGTGCTCCTGATCTCAAACCATCTCCAAAGTCTCCTGGCACTGTCCTCTCCGTCTCAATAGAGTAACTCCATTCTTCCAGTATTTTCTTTTTATTGTAACTCGGGTTTCTTTCATTTTCACATATATAACTTCCTACCATACCTACACGCAGAGCTAACTACAGCTCTGTTCCAAGGCATTTCTCGCCTGGATGACAGCAATCGCTTCCTAAATTGTCTCCTTGCTTTGCTTGTGCTCTCTGAGAACCTATTCTTCATTCAGCAACCAGGGTGATCTTCTTAAAATGAAGTCAGATTATCTCGCTTTTCAGTTAAAAAGTGACTTCCCGTCTCACTTCCAGCACAGCGCACGTTCCTGCCTGGCACTCTCCTGGCTGGGAACCTCATCAGGTGTCTGATTTTATTTCCCACTTGATTATTCTGGCTCCTCCTGCTTCGGGCATTCAGGAATCCTCATTTTAAAGACCATGTGCCAGTTAAGCTCCAGGTTCAGAGCTGTGCCCCCTTCCCCCAGGAATGCCTTAAATCTCCATCCCCAGGACATCACTTTCTCACTCCTTCAAGTCTTTTACTCAAAGGTCACCTTTTTCCATGAAGAGTCCCATGCTTTTTAAAATAACATTACTTCTTTTTCAGAAATCCTAGAAAAGAAATTGTCTTCCCAGGCGCTATTTTCTCTTTGGCACTTGTCAGCACCCACCTCATGCACTGCTTTTCGTCTGGAGGCCGGTCTCCTTCCTTGGAATGTGAACTCTCCCAGGTGAGACTTCAGTGAGCCTTCCATACAATGCCTGACACATAAGCAGAACATGATAACTATTCGTCATGTGGACTGAATTAACAAACTAAAAGTAGCATCATAAGAATCTAGTGGCTTACACGAGAAATAGTGTTAGTACAGACCAAGTCATTTCAGAAAAAAAATGAATTCTTACTTTACACCATTTAACATGATAACTTGCAAAGGAAGCAAAAATATGAAGCAGAACAAAAATGTAAAATAGAAAAAAAAATTAGGATTGCCTTACAACCACAGAGTGGAAAAGCTTTTTAAACTATGAGGCAGAAGCCAAGAGCCATAAAATAAAATATTGATAAACTAAATCACAAAATCTAAACTACAATCATGGGTAAAATTGCTAAAGATACTCAAAGGGAAGTAACAGTAGACAAATATTCGAAAATAAAATATTAGAAAAAATGGTTAGACTTCCCAATATGTCAGTCTATAAGTGAATATAAAAATGACCAAGACAGTAGATACTATGGGCAAAGCAAATGAACAATTTATTATAAAGAAGACATAAAAGGCTTTTAAATGTGAAAAAATGCTTACTAAGTGAATTTCTAAGTCCAAATACAGAGAGATTCAGTAAAGACCTGACCATCTGATAACAACTCAGTTGGCCTGCTGGCAAGGGTGTGGGAAACAGGCAGCCTCACAAAACGCTGGTCAGAAAGTATATTAGTGTTAGACCCCTGGGAGAAGTTCAGCTAGATCTATCAAAATCACAAATCCATATGTCCCTTGCTTCAGTAATTCCATTTGAGAATATATGCTTCAGACACAATTGTACCTACACAAAATTATGAATATTCTGTGTAAAGCGAATTCATTAAAGTCTTATCTGTAATATCAAAGTACTGACAACTTTTAATATAGGCATTACCAGAGAACTGGATTAAATAAGTTTTATTGAAGTAAGAGAAGACTGAGCAAGGTCTTTATGTGTAATATGCAATAATTTCCAAGATGCTTTATTAAGAAGAAAAGCCTTTGCAAAATAGAGATTATAACATGCAATTACTTGTTTTAAGAAAGCAGAGTGGAAAATGTATCTATATAGTTACATGTGTGTTTACACATATATACATATTTAACTTCGAAATATGTATATAAACATGTATAAAAACATCTGTAGATATATGTGTGTGTCTATACATATATATAGTTAACATATATGTGTGTATATACATATTTATATATATTTAACATACACATATATATATATTTAACTTTGGAAAACTATTTCGATTTCAAAAACAAGAGCTACCTGTATTAAGAAGTAAGGCAATGAAGCAGGTTGATAGTGATGCAGGACATTTGGCGTCCCGGCCAGCTCGGCGGAGCTGGCGGACCTGCTGGCTCCACCTTGGCAGTGTCGGTGAGGCGGCAGCGCGGCTGGGAAACCAGCGGGCTGTATGATAGGCAAGGAGGGGGACCTCCAACCCCCCCCCCAGAGGCTCTAATAGCCACAAAGGCCGGACAACTGCCAAGGAGACACCTGCACCTTGGTGTCTCCTTCAGTTTACACTTACGGTTAAAGACCGAACCTCCATTTCCGATGCCTAGGTCAATTACATGTGAATTTCCTAGGCCTCAATTCCATGATTCATTAATACATTCATTCACATTGCCCCAGCGGAAGGAACTGTGTTCATTCATTGATACATTCATTCACCTTGCCCCCAGGGAAGGAACTGTGTCCATTCACTGATACATTCATTCACCTTGCCCAGGCGGAAGGAACTGTGTTCATTCATTGATACATTCATTCACCTTGCTCCCTCGAAGGAACTGTGTTCATTCATTGATACATTCATTCACCTTGCCGCCCCCCCACCAAAGAACTGTGTTCATTCATTGATACATTCATTCACCTTGCCGGCCGGAAGGAACTGTGTTCATTCATTTCCTGGCCAAAGAACCCATGCGCCCTTATATACCCCGGGAGACGGGGAAAGACCGCGAGAGAAACGGAGGGAGCTTTTCTCTCCCCTCCCCACTTGAGTTCTCTCTCTCTACCAGGAGCTTTAGTGTTTTTTGTATTCTTTTCTGTAAATAAATTCTGTCTTACCACTGATCTGTGGTCAGCGGATTTATTCTTCAAATCGCCAAGACCATGAACCTGAAATTCCGGTATCAATAGGACAAGGATGGGGTGAGGATATTTTACTATGCAACTCAATTTAAATCTTAACTATTCAGTAGTAAGAACTTTTACTTAAAAACATAAATTAATATTAAAAATTAAAAGAAACATTCTACAGAGTACAGACTAGTTATTTTTAAGTTTTTTTTATCCCTGCTTTTCATTTGGGTTACATAATTTGCTTGTGTACACTAAATTTCGTCTGCGCTTCGCCTAGAAGGGTGCACTGTACTCTGTAGGCGTGGATTTAGTCCCCCCCTCATCCCCATTCCCACCTACTTGATTTCCATTGAGCTTTACTTCTGTATGTGCACACAACTAGTTCTAATTCAGTCTGGAGTATGCATGGTGTTCGTTTCTCGGTTCTCGCGATACTTGGCTTAGAAGAATGCCCTAATTCTACCAAATCAGGAACTGTTTCCCAACATCAGCTTGCAGGTCTTCATGCTTTTTCATATATGTCCAAGAAAGTCTCGAAAGGACACTCAGACTTTAATTTATGATCCCAAGAAAGTCTGCATATAAGCATTTTAAGCTACTTGGAGCACTATAAAAATTATAAGACAGTACTGCTGAAGAACAAAGAGGGATTATATAGCCTTATTCAATAAATAATGGGCTTGAAGAAATCAGTAACACCACAGGTGTATGGAAGGCTCTCAGTTTTCTTGCATTGTGAAAACGTATCTCCTTTATTACATATTCCTGGGAATAAAATCTTAAGTGCCTCCCCATTACATTTCCTTCATTAAGGGATGTTATTAAAAATGTTCTTTTGTATTTTATCAAGATTAATAACATTTTTAGTTGTTTAATTTCTATGATAGGAATTATAGAAAGAGTATGCCCTATAACACGCTTTATTTGGCTTTGCAGCATGTATTGAAACATTTGCATCATGTGTCATTGCTAATTTCAGGTAAAAATTCACATGAAAAAGGGGAAAAGAGTTGGACACAAAACGGTCAATGTAGTCATGGGTAGGAACTTCAGAAAATAGAACAGCTAAATTCACTGAGTTTCTTTAATTGAATCTGAAACCTTTTAGAGCTGCCTCCTTGGAAATGCCCTAAAATGGAAAGTTTTAATCAGATGATTCTAAAATAATCTGAAAGCATGGCAATAAGTTTTATACCTGTGTTGCTCAGATATTGTTAAATTAAGGTTAAGAGTGACTGACATTTTGTTGAATTTTAGAAACGTCTTTCATTTGAAAATATTTCCAGACATTTAACAAGTCCAAAATGTGGCAGGTTTTATCTTTACCCACTTTAGATGTCTGATTTGACTAATGAGAAAAGGCTTTTTATTTGAAATTGTTTCCATTCTGGATGTGTTTTGGCTCAATCTTCCTTCAGATCAAAGAAATGACACACTACACCTGTCTTGACATAACTGACTGTTTCCTCCTATCTTGTATCTGGAATTTTTCTTGTTTATTCATTACCTGGGCAAGTGTAGTAGCCACTGAAAATATTCACTGGTTGTTGAATATTTATGTAATTTATTTAAACTTTCTGATTCCTGATTCTTGATATTCAAACAGAATTGGAAATAGAAGATATAGTATGTTCCTTTCTTTTTCACACCCCTAATGATAACCATTACAAGAAATTATCTGGCTGGTGATAGTGGCTCATACCTTTATGCCTATAACCCTAGCACTTTGGGAGGCTAAGGCAGGAGGATTGCTGGAGGTGAGGAGTTCAAGATCAACCTAAGCATGAAAGAGACCCTGTCTCTACAATAAATAAATAAATAAATAAAATAGAAGAATTAGCAAGCTTTGTTGGTGTGTACCTGTAGTTCCAACTAATCGGGCAGCAGAGGCAGGAGAATTGCTGGAGCCCAGAAATTTGAGCTCATGGTGAGCTGTGGTGACACCACTGGACTCTAGTCTTTGCAATAGAGTGAGACTCAAAAACCAAACAAACAAAGAAACCAAACAAAGCAAAACAACAACAACAAAAAGTGCAAAGGAATCATCTTGGGGTCATGGGATGGCAGCCAACAGAAGCCAGGAAAAATAGAAATACAGATATCAAATATAAACGCTTCACCCTCCTGCTTGATTTAAATCGTATATCTCCTGGGAAACTCATGTGTCGACTTTCCCATGTATGTATGTGTTTCTAATTTTTTTCTTACCTGTCAATAAATCATGATGATAATGTGTAAATAAAGCCACCATTCTCATAATCCTCCCTCCTAATCTGAAAACCCACCTAGGGTCGCATTATTTCTACCAGTGTAACTTTCACGTACTCCTACCCTGGACACAATTAGATGATTAGAAATGGCAACTACTTTTAATAAAAGGAACAGAACAGGATTACCGAAAAGAATAATAAGGAAATGTTCACAGCAGGACTAAGAGGGTCAACGATGGAGACCTTCGTCAGTCATTCCACAATTCACACAGAGGCTCAGACAGGTCTCAAAGGAAGAAGGTAAGGTGCCTGAATGTAACCATTAGAAAGTCGGAGCGAATTCGAAGGTGAGATGCACCAAGCAAGCGTATGCATAAAGGAAATTACAGGGTTCGCTGTAAGCTGCTGGTAGCCAATCTGAGTGACCTGAGGCAGAATCCAGCTGCCAGAGGCTGGTGTTTCCTCCTGCATTTTCTCCTTGACAGTGAGTTGATAGGCAAAACACTCGATTCCCAGTTCCTTGACAGACCTTCATTAAAACAGACACGGGAAACAACAGCCTCTAAGACAGATCCCCCTGTAATGCAAGGTAATGATAGTACTACAAAGGAGTCATTTATACGGCATTGAAAAGAGGTTTCCGTAGAACACACAAAGATTCATTACCGAGTTACAAAGAGTATTGCAAATTCAAGAAACTGCAACATCAGTCATCAAGTAGGACACTGAAACATTTCACACTTTGTACCTGTGGAAGTGAGCAAAAAAGATTATTCGTTTTTCCTCTGAAATGCATATTTATTTATTGTCTACAGCATGCCTATAATTATCAGCATTTCATTAAAAGGCACATAATTCAAAGATGAGCATGTACTCTGTATGTCACCGGAAATATTCAGCAGTAAAACTAAAGCAAGGTGACTTTTAGCTTGGGGTCTTGAGGCCTATGTTTGTTTCGTATTAGTTTACCAGTTGGGTTCCCTAATGTAGACAATGCAAAGGTGTGACTTTTCTGTGCAGAGATACTTTCTGGCTGCTCATTTTCTAACAGTCTGTTTTATTGTCACATTGCCCCTTGAGGCAGTGTGATCACCAACAGTTCATAAATAGCGTGCTCTTTTGAAAACCAGATTTTGTCAATACATTGTTTTCTTTTTCAGAATGCTACTTTAGCAGTGTGGGGAAAGATCACGGAACTCAGATTCTGAGAATCAGGACTCAAAAATTGGGTGTTTCTTAAAAAGAGCTTTGTATCTCTGTGCAAATTCCACCTTCACCTTTCCCCTCTGTAAAGTGAAAGGACCCTTAGATTTTCTTCCATTGCTAACATTCTGTAATGTTACGTGTCAAATCAGCATGTAAATCATATGAGCTGTTTTATGAAGAGGGTGGGGGCCTTAAAAAGAACAAAGGCAAATAGGAAAAGGAATGTGAGATTATGATGGAAGTGACTTTGGTTCTTGTCGTGATCCATCACTGTCACAACTAAGACTCTCAGCAAGTGTGTTAAACTCTTCAATCACTGGTGGATGCAACTGTAGAATCTGAGACTGCTCTTGATCAGAGGAGTTCCCCGGGTCTTCTCAGGGACCTGAGCACTATGTGGGTGAAAGGAGCACCTTTCCTCTGTTCTACATCTTCCATTCTCTTTCCAGATCCATGATACTTCATGCGTGAAATAATTAAAACTTTACTAACCCGTTCACCTCCAAAGTTCCCGCACCAAATCCCATCAAAGATTAATTCTTATGTTTTTCTACCCTTCATACATAAGGATGTAGAAACCGTTGTCTAAACATGTCAGATTGCACCTAATTTGATGGCAGAGAAAGGACCAGCACCTGCCTCGCGTATCATTTGATGACCACACACCATTAATGAGGAATGAACAATGTTTCATGGTAGCTAGAGGGGGGTATGACACGTGGCACAATAACCTTATACCATTGAGTAATCTGGGAATTTGTATGGTCTTAAACTCCAATAATTGTAGATAAGCATTGGTTCTTGAATTTTAAAATTAGAAACAAGTAGATGTTATCCAGTTTAATTATATGTTTAATAAATACTCTCTGCATATTTCTAATAAATAATCATCCCAATCTCTAAGTTGAAGAAAATTTTCCACTATACATCATCAAGATATGTTCTCTTTGTTTCTACAGTTGGCCATGGCCACATGACAATTTAATGAACCCCAGAAGAAGAAGGTGTCTTAAATACTTTCTTGAAAATCCCAACTACAGCCTTGAAAGTGCTCTGTTACTAACAAGTTACTTTCACCAACCAGAGTGGTCACAATCACATAAACAAGAATTCGTGGGCCTTTCTATAACAAGTACTTTGGGAAAATTTTATGACAGAGATCTGAAGTTCTTAGATGAGATAAAGAAAGTGACTTTTCCAGGGAAGCAGATGTGAAGTCAAGCCAAGTTTCCTAGACAGGTTTTGTTCAGGTCTGAGAATATTTCTGACTACTTGTAATACAACCCAAACAATAGGGATGGAAAATTAGAGAAATTTGATTGTTGTAGAAGTGGTAAGCAGCAAATGCAAGTCCACCAGATACCAAGAACATTGAATTAAAGGAATTGGATGGATAAATATTGAAAGGACATTAGAGTTAGTAAAATTTTCTTAAATCTGCACACTGACCCATGAGAGAGCATGGTGGCACAGGGCAGGAGATGCCACAGAAACATTAACAGTCCCGTTGTATAATACAGTTAAGTGCAGTCTCTCTTCTCCCATCCTAACTCCCGCGTCAGTCCCAACATCACTGCTGCACCTGAGTCTCTATAACATACTTAAAGGACAGAAACGTGGCTCATGTTTGGAGATGGAAGGGACAGTCCTAGCAGATGGGGGCTTGACTAGTAAATGTGGGCATGAAGAGGAATCTCAGGACTCCTGTCCAAGGGCTTGGGAAATGTGACCAAGAACAGAGGTTCTTTAAATTCCCATGTTAATTTTCTGGAGGTAACAAATCTCAAAAGGCAACAACTAAGACCTTAGACTTTGGAAAATCATGTCTCTATTGGCCAATAGCTGTGAATTTGGGGTCAAATGAACTTAACATTTTTGAGCCTCCATAGCCCAAATGCAAGCAGGGACAGATAGAGCACTTATCTCATAGGATGGTTGTTGGAATGAAATAAGAAAATCCCCTCGACTGGAATCCACAGAAGCCCGGCACCGTGACTCATGCCTATAATCCCAGCACTCTGAAAGACCAAGTTGGGCAGATTGCTTGAACTCAGGAGTTCAAGACCATTCTAAGAAAGTTAGAACCATCTCTATTAAAAAGAAAAATTAGCCAGGTGTTGTGGTGGGCACCTGTAGTCCCAGCTACTCGCAGCCTGAGACAAGAGGATCACTTGAGGTTGCTGTGAGCTATGATATCGTGGCACCCAGGGCTACAAAGTGAGATTCAGTCTCAAATAAAAAAACAACAATAATAATAGTCTCCATATAGCAGTAAAGCAGAGGTGTCCGAGCTGTGTCCGACAAATTTTCTTTGTCCATTGTCAACATATCTGGTGTAGTTACTAATGGCGCCCTGGTAATAAAGAGAGGGACTTGTATTAATTAATAAAAGACAACGAAATTGCCACCCAAAATTCACATTGGATGAAGTGTCATTACATAAGGCATCCAGAAATTTATGTGCAAAAACTTTACCAATGGATAATGTCATGCAAATAGTAACTGGGACTGTAAATTTTATCAGGGCCAATGAATTGATTGAATCATTGCCAATTCTGAAGTTCCTTAAAAGTATTGATGCTGACTATGGTGACATCATTTACTTTTCAGAAGTAAGATGGCTAAATTGAAGCCAAACATTAAAAAAAATTTATGATTTTCAACATGTTATCAAATTGTTTATGGTATCAAAAACCAAATTTGTGCCAGAACTTTGATGATGAAAACTGGCTTACAGATTTAGCATTGTTAGTCTATTTAACTGCTCGTTTAAATGAGTTAAACATACATCAGAGTGAAAATCAACTTATCGATATGAACCATAACAATATTCCAAATAAAACTGAAATTATTGCAAGCTCAAATTAAGGCAAACATAAAATGAAATTGTATGCATTTCGACATGTTGGCTAAACACAGTCCGGTGAGCAGCAAAAAATATGCAGCCTGTTTTCAATTTGATACAAGAATTTAAAAACAGATTTCAAGATTTCTGAGAAAAATAATCAGTATTTGTGTGCATTTCTCACTTCCTTTTCAGTCGACTTAAATATGTCACCTGCTAATTTCCAAATCGAATGCACAGAGCTGCAGTCTGACGTTCATTAAAAATAATTTGGGCATGTCTGTTGACTGGACTTTTATAGGTCCTGTCTTCCCAGATACAAACATCCCTCACTTCACATCATACCTTATTTACATCATTGCTTTTTGGCAGCACCCATACTGGTGAGCAACTATTTTAAAGAATGAAGCACATTAAAAGTAAAATTAGAACCAAAATATCTGGTGAGAATGCTAAGAACTCAGTGAGAATTACAGCTACTTCCAGCAAACTGGATATTGATGCATTAGTTTCTTAAACACAATGCCAAATGTTCCCCTAGTTTTATGTTGCCCACTTTTACTTTTATAGTAAAAAATATCAAAAAAGCACATGTTTTATTACTTAGCTGTATACTTGACAATTTTAAAAGACTCTGAACAGGATGCTGCATAATTAGGATTATTATGTGAGGATTTTTCTACTTATCCGCGGTGAGAGATATTACAAAAAATTATGCATGGACTTTTTCTTCTCATCAACTTTCATCAGTGTTCGTGTGTTTAATGTGTGGCCCAAGAGAACTCTTCTTCTCCAATGTGGCCCAGAGAAGCCAAAAGACTAGAGGCCCCTGAGGTAAAAATGGGGAAGCAGTAAAAAAGCTGTGTAAATACTGTCATTTTATATAAAAATTGTACACATTCTCTCCACCCTCCATCCAATTTTTGTTTGATG
Source organism: Perodicticus potto (assembly GCA_963574655.1). Taxonomy (NCBI): domain Eukaryota; kingdom Metazoa; phylum Chordata; class Mammalia; order Primates; family Lorisidae; genus Perodicticus; species Perodicticus potto. Next base: position 15,339 of record CAUYRH010056604.1, read on the forward strand.
AAGGCTCTCTTGGTTTAAACTGCAGACTCTAGGTCCATGCTTCCGGCGGACCTCTAAAAACAATAGTTCACTTATATCAGTTTAGTATTTGAGTAGTTTAGCAGTTTCCTTATAGGAAACAATTCTTCTAAAAACCAAGAATGCATCATGATTCATTATAAAGACAGAGCAACTATGGCCAGGCGTGTGGCGAGTGCTGGATCAGACCCACACGGTTCTCAAACACTAAAATCAAATTACGAGACACTATTAGTAGCAATACTTATTCAGCTCTTTTCCTCTTTAAACCACTTTATAAACATTAACTAATTAATCCTCACGCTTTATGAGGTAGCTAAATAATTGGTAGCTCCTGGTTTGAGGAACCCAAGGTCGGGGTTAAGTGGTTTGCTTGCTCAGAGCAATAGACTGAGGCAATATTTAAGTTCCACATTACAGCATTTTAATTTTTATTAATTTATTTTGGCACTGCATTGAATTTTAGTGATAACTTATTATATTACCTAACACTATTTCTGTCATAGAGCAGATGGGGAGAAAAATGAAATTCTCTGCTGACTGAATGAAAAATAGGTAGAAAAATACCAGCTGAACTCCTGGTCCCCAAAGCTTTTGCAGAGTCTCCAGATCCCCTGCAACACACACTTTCTCTGTCCTGAACCAAACATAGCAACGTGCCTCGACTGCTCTGCCCACCCAGCTAGCTGTGGACTTTTATCCAACAGGGTTTGAACCCAAACTGAGGCCTTGGACATTCCCAGACTGATAAAGGTATCTAAGCTGTTACTGAAAACACAGGCCCTCCTCTCTGGCCCTCGTCCGAAGCCAGACTCCTTAAACTTACAGGAACTGCGTACGCTGACACCCCCAGCACGCTCTGTACACATATGTGGGCAAGATGAGTACGTCCCTTCCTTTTGCTGAGCCTGGTAAGGGTGTGCGCCGGGGCATCTTTAGGTCTTTCTCCTAATCCACATTTTGGATCTAAGAATTAGCTTGTGTTTACCTTTGTGCTGATCAAAGAGAAACCTCTGCTGCTATGCCGAGTTTTCTGATCTTCTTATCCTTTCTTCTCATAATCTCGGATTTTCTCTGCCCTCCTGTATAAGTGTGTGAGGAACAGGGAAGTCAGGGGAAGTTTCAGGCAATTCATTTTAGTCTTAGGGGGAAAACCAAACCAAGCAAAGGGAACTTCAGGGAAATGCCTACAAGCGTGAATGTATACTGAGTCAAGAGTTTACTAAGAAGGTTTGGCGGGTGTAAAAACATTCTCCCAGCAGAAATTGCAGACACGGAATCCACACGATTAACACTCTGCCTTTACGTGAAACCAAGTTCTTACTTTATCTAATGACCTTAACTATTTTTAAACCCTTGATTCAAGTGATATGCGAAATTTTCTGCTGCTCTGTAAAAGGCTATTGGAATTCAAAGCTGGGGGGCAAAATACATTCTAAGTCTTGGGAAGCTGTTTTGCCCCAGCCATCACCCCGGGTCCTAACTAACCTCTATGTTGTGTGTATAAGTGTGTGAAGAAAGGGGAGTCAGGGGAAGTTTCAGAGCAATTCATTTTAGTCTCATGGGGAAAACCAAACCAAGTAAAGGGAACTTTAAAAGAATTCTCTTAGAGAGACTTGTTGACTACAAGAAGGCAAGATTGGTTTTACCATTGCCCAGATAGAGGTGTGAACACACAGCGTCCTCTCTGATCTATTTTTGCCACTTGTATAAATAGTGGTAGAGGAAACACGGGAGCAGAGTGAGCATGCAGCCCAGCAGCCTGCAGTCCCACAGCTGGGCGTGAAATGGAGACATGAGGTTCACACGAGCAATTAGATACCATGCAAGGTAGGTACGTGGGTCACTATGAAAGTTCTGAGACACACTGTGTTATGGTCCGTTATTTCATTTCCATGAAACACAGCCAACACTGTTCTTTCTGATTCACTTGTGCAAGTTTCAACTTGCTCAGGTTGGCGATGTTGCTGGGAGGGCTTCATTTGTCCATGCAGATTTGTACATTTCTTGAGTTTTGTGTATCTCAAAACTTTCATAGTGACCGGAGGAGTTAGGCTTTAGCCATCTCGTTAATTTTTTACCTGTGAAGAAGAGAATCCTCACCACGAGAAGATATGAGGTGAGCTGCCAGGGTGATATGTCCCCGGGCTGGGGAGAGTCAAGACCCTCTACGGGGACCCGCGCAGCGCGGAGATGCGGAGACGATCTGAAGAGCGCAGCCGCGCTCCCTGCAGGGTTTGGGCTGGGCCGCGCTAGGGCAGGAGCAGAACCGAACGGGGACCAAACAGCTCCCATTGAACAAATCTCAAAGCCCCAGTGAGGAAAGGAATGCTGAGGAAGGGATATGATAAAGAATAAATAAAATGTTTCTGTGACAGCCCTTTTTCCATCATGGCTTTAGCTGAAGAGAAGAATGGGAGCGGAGTGGCCCCCAGGGGACCCAGGCTCAGGTGTTTTGTGCAGCAGCTCCCCGTGGCTGGGGAGTCCTGCGGGTGTTTGCGCAGAGGCCCTGCTCTCTCACTTACACATCAACCCTCCATCTGAAGTCTGAGCAGGGCTGGAGAGTGGGAGGAAGTCTCCGCTCATTTGAATATAATTTTGAAGTTTCCAACGAGAGGGAGGTAAAAATGACTGGAAAACCATGAGATTTGCCTGAGATATCATGGCTGAAAGCAGTAATAGGGAAAAAAAGAATAAAAATAAAATGATTTCACATTTATATTCCCATTGAATTCAGACTGTTCAATAAAGGGCTTAGAATAGCCTTCAGCAATTACTCAACAAAACTACTAACCATTTTTAATATCCAATTTTTATAATCTTACAGTTGTGTAAGAGGAAGATGCCTATAATGCCATTTCTGAAAAATAATACTCTACTGCAGGTTTCCGATTACCTGGGGGGGAGCATTTTCATCCTCATGATAATCGTTTTTGGTAATCTCTGCTGTGTTCCTTAGGTGTTCTGCCAGTAGTAAAATCTGATTGAATAAATGGCTAAAAAAATAAGTAAGTAAATAAACAAGTAAATATAAAATTATGATGAAATATACATGGTTGTTCAGTAAATTGCGCCCCCCCCTTTCTGGGGAGCCAATTAAAGCATGTTCTCAAGTTTCTCATGCCCAGTGAGATTTGTTTAAAAGCCTCTCATACCATCTCAATCTATGCTTTCAATCATCTGTTCAAAGAATTTTAAGGCGACAAGAAAATGAAATATAATATTATGTCACATTAGTTCTTGAAGACACTAAGTCTGAAAGACACTTTGTCATTGGTTTCTGGCATATGATAATAGCTCATCTAAGGCTTCTGACCTGATAATCAGTGATGTAGCTGTTTTCTCTGCTGAGTCAAAAATTTGTCTGAAATACATAATATAAATGTATATGCTATATGTTTTTTGTACATTTTGAAATCACCATTATGTTTTTCAGATACCTGCTCCATAGTAAACAGGGAGGAATCCCGACAATGTAGCTTGCTTTCAGGGGGCACAGTGGTTCTCTTCGTAATTCCTGTGCTGGCCTTACAGTGCCAAAGATACCAAAGGGGGACAGATTTTGATGAAAATAGCAGTGATGATTCTTGAATAAATGTAAAAATTATGAGATACAGATAAGAACAAACCTTTCCAGTCATCAAGCACATGCCTCATTATTTCTCAATCCCAGAGTGATACAAGTTCAATGCATTTAATTTTAGAAATCTAATGGCAGCAAATTCAAGAAAATACATATTTTTCTAAGCAATAAATAATCATTGTTTTTTCTTCTTTTAAGCATAAAAGGATTGGTGCTAGAAACCAGCTGCAACTCCAAAAAGACAGGCTCAGTATCTCAGAATACATGGTTTGGGTTTTTCTAAGTGGTCTAAATGAATAGCCAGTTCCACTTCTCTGACCCCCAGGAAAAGGACGCGAATGAAGGGTCCTTTCAGACAGCTGCAAATCTGAATGATTAAAGTGGCTCAGACAATGCAAGAACGAAACCTGCATTTGCAGATGTCACCTTCCAAATAGTATGGAGTTGACAGCATTGTTTTTATCTGCTCCTGCCACCTAAGAACAAGCAAATTGATTTTACAATGAGGAACCGATATGTTCATTTTCATGAGAAATACCAGTCAAGTCTGGACTCTGTATTTTTGTTGTTTATCTGAAGCGGAGGCTCTGCTGCCGTGTTATTTTCTGTAACCATAGAGTTGATTTTATCTTTAGCACTCGATGGAAGGCAAAGATATGTAAACAAAGTGAGTTCTTCGTTATTCTTGTTCTCATGCGATTTCAAAGGGTCTAGTATCTTCCCAGATCATTTCTCAAGTGCATTTTTCTGTTCTTCCATTTGACTTGGGCCATTTTCCTTTCTACATTGCCCATGTCCACTATGCTGATAGCAGTCATCAGCAACAGATGGGTGGGGAGGCTCTGCTTTTACAAATTATAATTCTCAGTTTTTCTAGGACAGATAGGGGTGTTGATGGGGTGGAGTGTGGGATGGTGTAGGAGCAGGGGGAGTTTTCACCCTGCTTCTTAAAGTGTAAGTCAGATGTCTGGAACGAAGTTTTCTGTGAATTTCCAGTGTGTTACTATTTCACTTCCCTTTCTAGTTTCTATGGAATTCTTAATCTCGATTTTATATCCTACATCTGGGCTTCTTATTGCCAGGCCCACACCCATCAAAATAGCGTTCAACACAGGCAGCTGTAAGGAATACAATTTTAATGAAGGCTAAGGTGAATGCTTACACGGCGGCAATAGAACAGAAAGTCGAAAATTAAACATTAAATCTTCCATTTCTGGTAAACCCTGGATTTATTTCCATCCACTTGGGTTCCAACATTCCAAAGTGCCCAGGATCTCACTCCCTCTTCTCTTTTCTGCTCTCCTGCACTTTTCTTTCAAATTCATGTCTAGTTTTTATGCAGAAATGTTCAGCTATTTCTTCTTTGCCTTTCTCCAAACATGCTCTCAAGCTCTCACCTCATCTTTGCAACAGGCCTGGTGGATATCTCACTAGAACAAAAGACTTGTCTTTTCTTTAGGCCCGATTCTATTGATGACGGCTATTTATTCAATATTTCCCCTCTGACCACACCACAAATCAGCTCATCCCAGGCCACTCTGCTCCCCTCTTCCTATGAGTGACCTTTTTGTTCCCTTCACTGGGCAACATCAATCTCATTTCCTTTGTAGACTTTTTGCACTAACTGTGTCTTCTGTACGGTCCTCAAATTATTCTCGTGGCCGATATCACTTTGACCATTCTATTTAAAGGACACTCCCATCATACATGTACTTTTTTTTTTTTTTAGCAATTAATGCTATTTGTAGTGCTTATTCTTACATAAAATTATTTTCCTTTATGCTTTGATTCTAATTTATTTTCTGGAGGCAAGGCAGCAGAAACAATACAAAACAAGGGTCCATTGTAACCCCCACTGCTGCTGCACCCCACAGTCTCTGATGTACCCCACGTGGCATTGGCAGGCCACCACCACAGCTGCTTCCACACATGGCTCCCAGCCACTCCTCATACCCACATCAGTGACTCCAGACCCAAACTCCCCTCCGGGAATTCAGACCATGTGTGTGTCTTCCTGCTGTTATTTCAACAGAAAGCTACTGAGTACCATGTCCCAATAATAATCTATAAAATAAGGAACTTTCCTCCCAAAATCATGGTAGCTAGATGTTGGGAAGCCAAAATTGACAGATATCAATAAGAGGGGCTATTGTAATTCAGTGAGATACATAAAACTTCGTGCCCCAACTGCAAATAAAGAACACATACATACGTGCATAAATAGTTGCTTTAACTCTAGAAATCCTTCTGGAATTAAGGAAGTTAACATGGAATGTTTTATTTTAGTCACTGTTATACATTTAGAGTTGAGATAAAGCAAGAAATCGAACTCACTTCCCATACTTCTCTGCTAAAAAACATTAAATTGATCTCTACCCTCGTTGTATTGTTTCCTTTGGACACAAAATTAGTTTTAACAGTAGAAGGAATTCTCCATTTTTTTTTTTAAATGTGCCTATTCTGCAGCATCAAACTCGGAAAAATGCAACAAAGTCACTTTTACGGTTTAGGGAGATTTTTAGATGAAATTAGGCAATAGTTGTTTCAAATCGAAATTACAAAATCTACCAGTACATATATGCTATGTATTGGTATAATTTGTGGATTGTAGCTGCTCAAAAATGTTTAGTTCATGATAAGATTGCTACAGTCACCTATTATGGAAATTTCACCTGAATCCTTCATTTGTATTCACAGAAGCTACCGAAGGAAAGGACTACACAATTACTGGGTCATTTAATCTATCCCCTGAGCAAGAGAAGGCTATTTCATATCCTGTGGTTCTAGAACTCTGCCATCAGTATGTGATCGGGTCTAATTCTTGCTCTTTTTCCACAAATCTCAAAAGTTGTCACTCATTCCCCAGTTTTGGAAAGATGAAAGAAATATTTATGCATGCACAAAGGAAATGGTCCTTATTTGAGTCTCTGTGGTTTCCAATTGAATGTATCTGTCCTGTCTAAAGTTATTAGACTGTATGAATTTGAATGAAGACACTGAAGCTTCATTATCACACCTAGTTTAGTTACCCTGCTCTGTACTTAAGGATGATGATAAAGTCACATGATTATTAGAAGTTCATTTTTGCTTATGTTATCATAACAGTAACATCTATCGAATAATTACTATGTGGGTCCTTTGTGATTGTTCAAATTTGTAACTCACCTAATTCTCACAGCAAACCTAAGAGGTTGGTGCTCTTCCTTTTCAAACCTTCAGCATCTACCATGCTTCTCACACCTCCAACCCTTACTATCCCAACCTCTCCTTGCCCAAGTTCACCAATATCTTAAAATTTGGAATATGACCTCTCAAATTGTCTAAGTATATATATTTATACTAATATAAATATGTTAATATTGTATATTATAATATTATTATAATTATAGTAATTACTATATTATAGTTTTATATATTATATATATAGTAATTGCCATAGTTCCAAAATCAGTTGTTATCATTGATGAATATAATGTAAATTATAATTATATATATATATATATATATATACCATTGTTATCATTGGTGAATATATTCTAAATTCTAATCACTTTTCTTGATAACTTGCAGACCTTATGTATATAAACATGTGTGTGTATGTGTATATATGTGTATATATGTATACACATATGTATGTGTATATATGTATCTGAGAACATATATATATATCTCAAACATGTCTATCTTCCCTATAATATGTGTATATATGTATCAGGGAACTTATATATATATATATCTCAAACTTGTGAGATATGTGTATATATGTATCTGGGAACATATATATGTGTATATATGTATCTGAGAACATATATATATATATATATATATATATATATATATCTCTCAAACATGTCTATTTTCCCTATAATACAGTTTATCTCTTTGAATGACAATAGAGCACAGTCGTGTGTCACATAACTGCAGGGACGCACCTGTAAATACCATTTTAAAGATTATTATAAACAATACATTATTTTGTTTAGTATTTTATCTGTACTATTACAAATTTGCAAAAATTATATGTTTGTTTATTTTACAGGATGTATGCTTATAAAAATCTTTAGAACTCATACATTTTCTAACAACTTATTTTAATGATCAACAAAATGTATATGAACAAAGTTTATTCAAATGATAGAGTAATAGATGTTAAATTCAAGGGAATAGAAGTATGACTGGGATGACATTGAACTTATGGTCTGAGAACTGGAGTCTTTGAAAAGCAACATGCAACTGGATCTTTATAACTATTATTTTCAGTGAATTAAGATAGAATATCATCTTTAGGAACTTAATCTTATCAACGAACAGATATTCTTCACTCAAAAGTTCTTATAAAAATATATTAAATGTAGAGTATCAATGTCTTTATATAGTGTTTAAGAAAATGCCATGAAGGCTATCTCTCACAGTATGATCAAAATGTTTCTGATTGTATATGAAGCACATTCTGCCCTATGATTGCACCAATGTACACAATTATGATTTAATAAAATTATTTAAAAAAATAAAATAAAATAGGGATACCTTTAAATATATATATGTATTATTTTTACCTAGTAAACAATGATAATCGTGATATCTTATTTTCCCCCTCACTTTAGAGAAGAGATTTTCATAAATGTCCTGAGGCAGTAGATCTTATGAAATTTGTCAGATCTGGAAGTTTTCTACCTATTATAGGGCAATATCACACAAAAGAAAGAAATGTGTGAAAGACCAAGTATTGGAAGAAGCATGACATAGGACCTCGAGCTGCTTGAACCACTAATCAAGGAAACAATAATAATTTGAGTCTATTGACAAGACATACCTCATTAAGAAAATCATATTTTTCAACTCCACTTAATTTTTGCAGCCTTGAATGTTAAGGTTTTCTACAGGAAAATGGGCTGCCACCGGAGCCTCCATATCTTCTCCCACAATGAGAAACTCTTCTCATTTATACTTGTCATTAAGGGTCAGAGAATCTTCCTGACATAGACAAACCCACCAGGATGCATAATTAGAGTCATAACATGGTTTGTGTCAAAACTAATCACATTTTGTATTTAAAACAATTCCTCCTAAACTAGGAGATTATACCTGCTTAATTTATAATAATTTTGATAATGCACTTGATAAATACCAATAAAACCCTCTTCAGGGACAGATCTGAAGATAATTTCACTTGGCCAAAGAAAGGTTGATCTATGCCATTTATGTCATCAATAAAATATGCCTGGTCCTAATAACAATGTAAACTTTGTTATTAGCTTTGGGCAAGTATCCCTTTTTTTTCATGCCAAGATTAGATTTCTCCTACTGAAAGAAACATTTTTTTAGTAATGTCATGAATAGTTTCAGAGTATTACACATAGGAATTGAAATGTCTTTCCTGCCCTAGGAAAAATCACATTGCCAATCCCACCATAACTCGAAGCAATCATAACAGTAATTGCATGAAGATGTGGCTAACCTGCTTGTTTGGAAGCACACACACACACACTCACACTCACACTTTTTCCTTTACAATCTGAAAGATTTTTCTTTTAGGCCTAAAAGTCAGTCCCATATCTGGCTTCAGTAAATCACTGGCTTTTCGTTGCCTGTAGAAGGGGTTGCTGTACTCTAAAATAGTAATTAAAAAGTTCCGAGCAAACATGTTTAAGGAAATTATCCAAAAGTTATGTACATCACCTTTGCTCACACTCCCTTAGCTCAAACTTAAATAAATGGGTCCATATACATACCTTACGGTGACACCAGGAGACACAGTCTCTACCTAGGCGATTGTGTGGCTAATATTCAAAGAGTTCTATCACCAAAAAGAGATATTGAATACTAAGGCACAATTTATAGTTTGTACTTCATGGAAATTTGAATTTTTTTTTTCTTCTACTCACCTATCCTTTTTTCTTCAGCGTGATTTATTTTTCTAGTGGAATGATGTCTTTTCTGCTTTTGCTTAAAAACGTTTGATTTCCATTCCCTGACTCCAAAAGTGGGGCATTTTAGCCAGGGAATATCAGAATAATTTTACTTTACTGGTGGTGGTTAATTGTGGGGTGAGTTTTAAACTTACCCATGTTAAAATACAGAAGTCTTGGTGAATCGGAACTGCATTCTTTTCCATTTGATGTGAACATGAGGCATAAGTGTCTTGGAACTGTCAGCAGCCGTTAGCCATGACCTGGAGCCTGAGAGTGTTGCCAGCACAGAGTGAAGCCACATCAAACAGTGGAGAGCAGCATGGTTTTATTTACCTAGAAGCCCTGTACCCACCCTGCTTTAACCTCGTATTTGTCACTGGACATAGCAGTAATGTAAGCCACGGCATACTCTTTAAGATTTAACTGATAGAAAGCATTATGAGGAAATCCTTACTGAAAAGAGAATTTTTTTAGATGATTATTCTAAAAATAACACAGTAAAACTGAATGTTTCCACTGTGATCACTTATTCCAAATATGCAGAATTTTGGAACTTTTTCATGGGTTATCTTATCTATTTGCACTGCTGTAACACAGTATCATAAACTGGCTAGTTTATGAGTAACATACATTTATTTCTTATAGTTCTGGAGGCTGGGATCACTAAGACCAAGTCATCAGCAGCTTCAGTGTCTGGTAAAGCTCCGCTCTGGTTTATAGATGGTGCTTTGGGGCTGTGTTCTCCCGGGGTGGAAGGGGCAAGGCAACTCTCTGGGATCTCTTTTATAAGAGTGCTAATGCAGTTCAGGAAGGCGCCACTCTGGTGACCTAATCCCTCCCAAAAGACCCCACCTCCTAATACCATCGCATTGGGGGTTAGGATTTCAGCAGAATGATTTGAGGTAGGGTAGTGGGCAGAAACATTCAGACCACAGCCTGGATCATAAAAACTGTCTTTAATAATGACAGTTCTAGTCCACCTTACATAAACTAGCAACATTGAAATAGTATTTTTGCTGATATTCTAAACTAAAATAATTTATTTGTTCCCTATTTAGTAATAATTCTAGACTATTGTACTGTATAATACAATTATTTTAAGACTATGCTCAAGCAGAAAGCAAAATCTTTTCCAAGAAGTTTTCTCAGGCTTGTCTCACTACTTACTGATCTGCCCTTTCTGTCCCTTCCCTGTACCACTATCTTATCACCCAAACAATTACTTTGAAATTCGTTGTTTAATTCCCTAGCGTCATTACTACCATGTTCTTTATGCCTCTTCATCCTATCAAGGCCAATAATAATGCTGACCTTATAGCAGGAATTCAATATTTTTTGAACATAGATCTTTTCTTTTGAGCAATTTAAGCTAGCAAATTTGGGCAGAATATACAGAGTTCGACACTGTTCCCTGCACTCACACACCCACCGCCCCCCTCAGTGTCAACGTCCTGACAATTTTAGTGCTTCGTTTGCTACAATTAATGAACCTACATTGACCCATTAGTATCGCCCCAAGTCCGCAATATATTTGAATTAGAGTTCACTGTTGTTTTTGTACATTCTATGGATTTTGACAAATCTTTGAGGATGCGTATTCATTACAGTGTCCTACAGAATAGAGTCAGTGCCCTAAAATCGTGTGTTGCTCTTTTTTGTCCCTTCCATCCCTCAAATCCTGGCAACCACAGATGTTTTTAGTGTCTCTATAGTTTTGCATTTTTCAGAATGTTATATAGTTGGAATCATGCAGCATGTAGCCTGTTCAAAGTGGCTTCTTTCACTGAGTTATATGTATTTAAGATTCCTCCATGTCTTCTCAAACCTGTAAGCTCATTTCATTTTAATGCTGAATAATATTCTGTTGTCTGGATGTACCACAGTTTATTCACCTACTGAAGGCTATCTCCATTGTTTCCAAGTTTTGGGAATTATGAATAAAGCCTCTCTAAAATCTATGCACAGGTGTTTGTGGGGATGAAAGTTTTCAGCTTCTTTGGGTAAATATCAAAGAGTATGATTGCAGCTTCATATAAAGAGTACCTTCTACTTTGTAATACATTGCCAAATCGTCTTCCAAAGCAGTTTGCTTTCCTAACAGCAACAAATGAATCTCGGTTGCACCACATCCTCGCCAGCATTTGGTGATGTCAGTGTTTGGGATTTTGGCCATTTTAATAGGTGTTAGTTACATCTCATTGTTGTCTTAAGTAGCGGTTCTGTAACAGCATTTGATATTGGACATCTTTTCTTATGCTTATTTGCCATATTCTTTGGTGAGCTGCTGTCTGTTCATACCTTTTGACCATTTTTGTTCAATGTGTTTATTTTCTTATTGAGTTTTATGAGGAGGTTCAATATTTTGCATAACAGTTCTGGATCAGATAGGTCTTTTGAAAAATTTTCTCTCAGTCTGTGACTTGTTTTTTCATTTCTTTGACAGTGTCTTTAAAAGAACAGAAGATTTTAATTTTGATAAAGTCCAGCTTTTCAATTACTTCTTTCACAGATAATGCATTGGGTACTGTTTCTAAAACGTACTACATATAGCCAAGGTCATCTAGAGTTTTCCCTGTGTTGCCGTCTATAATTTTTACAGTTTTGTATTTTACATTTAGGCATGTGGCCCCTTTGAGTTTATTTTTGGAAAGGATGTTGTTCCAGAACCACATGTTCAATGGAAAGTCTTTTCTCCACGGTATGCTTTTGCTTCTTTGCCAAAGATCAGTCTACTATATTGATGTAGGTCAATTTTGGGCTCTCTAGTCTGCCCATGGAACTATTTTTCTATTTTATTGTCAGTACCACATTGTCTTGAACACTGTGTCTTCAGTGTCTTTATTTTTCTTCTTCAATATTATGGTGGCTGTACTAGATCTATTCGTCTCTCCACATAAACTGAGTTAAATACATTTTGTATAAGTAGAATCAAGCATCTGCTTGCACTTGTCTTATCCATTCTAAATAGTCTCTGGAATGGAAATGGGATTTCTCTCACATAAAAAAATACTCCTAACTCATCATCAGTGGATCATAAAATTTCATGACCACATAGTAAGTGTGAAATTATATCTCATGTATATAAGAAAGATTTATCCAAGTAGTAGTAATTTTATTCTTAGCACAGTAATATTCCTTAATCCTCTTCGTTTTTAAATCACAGTGTTCTCTTATGAGATAATCTAGCTTCTAAATCAACAATTAGGTCTGTTCATAAATGTCCCAAACTCTATCAAGTATATAAGGGGTGGCTTGAACTGGCATCTTAAAATAGAGTGATGGCTTTCAGCATATACTATCATTTTGAGAGTTAAATCCCTGAAGAAAGCAGAATGCATATAATACATTTTAGTAACATTTGCAAAAAGACTACTCTTCTCTGAGTAATTTAATTCTGAAACTCTTAAGGGGACTTTTTAAAAAGTAGTGTTTGTATGTCTTTCTTATGAGCATTTGTACAGCTTTATATATATGAGGAACATATATATATATATAAAATAATTGCATGCATAAATGATAGATTTGACCCCCTTTCCTGTATTGTAGTTTATTATTCATACCATTGATGATTTTAAGCCACAAGTTGTTTCTACTAGGTGCGTTATTTTATTTGTTTTCATAAGCACTGTGAGAAAGTGATTAAAAAGAAAAAAAAGAATTATTAAACTACAGTATGTTTAAGAGTTGACAAGGAAAGCTTTTTTATAAGTTAATATAAAATAATGTATTTTATAATTTTTACTCTTGAAAAAGACAAGTAACAGACTTAAAATTGTTTATGTAAAATGTTATTATTCTATCTTAGTACCCTAATACTATATGGTCAGTGCTTTAAAACATTTCATTTAATTATTTGGCAAATCTTCTCTATTTTTCTCAACCAAAGGGAAGGTCAGAATAGCCTTTAAAATTAGAAAATGAGAAATGATAATTTGGGTATAATCATCCAATTTTCAGATAATCACTCATTAAAAATAAAATGATATATGGCAGTTGTTGATTTCTTAATTTCAGGCATTGTGCTAAGCACTGTCTAGCTGCAAATGGTTTTTAAAAATTTTATTTGGAATTATGAAAGAATATTTCTGCCTGGGGAAATATGATAAAAAAGACTAATTTGTAAGATAGTGCTTTTGGCCAGGGACAAAAATATGAGTATACCAGAGAAAGCTATAAAGGAACATGAGACTAAAAAAAAGGGGGGGTAGTCAGGGGATTAAATATGATCTTAAATGAAATAGACCCTGCAACCTTGAATGCACACACACATGCATACACACGAAGTTGTTGCATCACAACAATTCAAGTGCATAACGACATACCCTGAATTAAAGTGTTCATGGGGATGGAAAGGAGAGGGTATGTTTAAATTTTTTTTTTTTTTTTTTATAGAGACAGAGTCTTACTTTATCGCCCTTGGTAGAGTGCCATGGCATCAAACAGCTCACAGCAACCCCCACCTCCTGGGCTTAGGCGATTCTCTTGCCCTAGCCTCTGGAGTAGCTGGGACTACAGGTAGCCGCCACAATGCCCGGCTGTTTTTCTGTTTTGCAATTTGGCCGAGGCCAGGCTTGAACCCACCACCTTCAGTATATGGGGCCGGCACCCAACTCGATGAGCCCCAGGTGCTGCCCCTATTTAAAAAAGTTTTAAAGTAGAGGTAAAAATACTTGAATAGATACTTGAACAGATATTGATGATCAAAAGGAAAGATTACTCTGGATATCCTAATTTGTCAAACTGGAATCCGTTACTATTGAGACAGTGTTAAAGTCAAGTATATTTCTGGCACAATAGTTTCCATTTGAGAAGGTTTAAACCTCCAGAATGTTATGATTTTATGTAGATTAGATCAAGAGCCAAAAATTTGTCACGAAAGCATAAATGCTTCCCCTACTTTGTCCACAGAAGTTGTGATATAATAGTTCTCATAATATAATTTTACTAATCTAAACAATGAGATTATGAAAAAGTTGGTGGAGATTTGTAAAGAATTACATGGGGAATGTTTTCAAAATATGTATGTTCTAACTCATACGCTGATTCTGTTATACCCTGAGAGGTCAGGATGAGAGACCAAGAGAGGAGATGTTTGTCGAAATTTGTCCTTTTCACCCTCAGTTGGGTATCGCTGTTACAAAATAGTAAGCAAAACATCAAGAATCATATGCATCATGCCAAGTACAGATTTGAATGTGTGTTTTAATGACTGAGTCAACTTCTGGATGAAAAATATATGGTGAAGATAGAAAAAGAAAAGATCTATGAATTTGCTGATAAGTTGGTGCTATGAATATATTGCTCTAAACATCTTGGGCCCTTAAGAAATGTTTATTTAAAATATGAAATTGTAAAGTTGTTTTTCAAATATTCCCTTGTCACATTCACACTAGCATGCATATTGGCAATTGCAAAGGGGGCATAATTATGAGAGAAAACTGATGGATTGAGAAGATCATTAACTTGAAGTCAGACAGCTTGGGATTCTGGAGATGGACTTTTACTAAAATTATGTGACCTTGAAAAATAAGTACCGGAAGTCACATTTGTCATTTGAAAGTTTCAGATAACACCAGTAAGTCATCAGGTTGTTAGAATGGGTTAGACTAGATAATGCAGGTAAGAACACATAAAAAATATGAACCTGATAAGCACTCTCTAAATGTCTTTATCTTTACATTAAAACAAAACATTGAAAAAAAATGAATCTGATTTAGTTTGTCAACAATTTAGCTCTTGATACTGAATATTTGCTACTCTTCAACTTTTTATTTTGAAAAAATGTTGAATTTACTGAAAAGATACAATTTTGATTCTATTTTTATTTTTTACTTTATTTCTATGTACACACACATCATACACACACATCTATATATGAACATTTTACATATGTATATGTGTTTTTTATTTCTTAACCATGTGAGAGCAGATTATAAACATGTTTTAACTTTATCCATTAACACCATAATATGTATTTTCAAGAAAGAATAATATTCTCTTGCCTATCAAAATCAAGTAATTTAACACTGATATGTTCATCTTATCAGTAACAAAAGTCGGATTTTCTCATTAATCCCCTTACTTTAATTAAATAAAATAAGTGCCCATGAACCCATATAATAACTAAATATGTAGCTTAATTAATTTTAAAGAAGGAAATAGAAATGTAGAAAAATTATGGAGTTGGAAAATAAACATTTTTGCAACTGAGATGATAATAAGTGGTTTGGGCAAGAATCTAGAGAAAAATTTCAGAATTATATGGAAGAATTGAGAGAAACTTGTAGAGAAATCCTTAAATGAATGATCAAAATTGATGTCCTCAGATAGACATCATGTGCTTCTGGATACGGTACCCTGAAGAGGACATAATAAAACTTCTGTGGCATTTCTACTAGAGAAACATAACTTTATATATTTATTTTCTTTTGAGGCACAGTCCCACTCTGTTGCCCTGGGTAGAGTGCTGTGGTACCAGCCTCACTCACAGCAACTTCAAACTCTTGGGTTCAAGTGATCCTCCTGCCTCCGCTTATGTAATAGCTGGGACTACAGGTGCCCTCCATAACACCCAGTTAGTTTTTCTGTTTTTAGTAGAAACAGGGTCTCAACTTTGCTCAGGCTGGTCTCCAACTTCTGAACTCAAGTAAGCCACCTGCCTCAGCCTCCCAGAATGCTATGATTACAGGCGTGAACCACTGCTCTTGGCCTTTATAAGTTGAATTTAATCATGAAAAAACATTACAGCCATTACAGCATTTGTATTTTTAAAGAAATGTGTAGTAACATTAATTCAACTCTTGTCATTCTGATTCCCAGTCCTACCACGAGAGACACCTGACCAAGGACAGTCTGAATGTCTTCTCACCCCCGGCAGGCAAGTATTTAATACCTCAGCAGGTGCAGATTGCAAGTGTGTTCTGGAGGAATTGCTGAAGGAGGCTGAGGAGCATTGCTTATAACATGCAAGGTCTGTGACTTATTATAGGCTTTTCTGATCAACTTGGAGAACCCAAGCTACAACATAGGAATGTAGTTGTCCCTATAATAGGCATACATTTACTAATTTCTTCAGACCCAAATATTTCAGTCAAAATTTGCTCAAGCTGAACGTTGACTAGATGGAGAATTCTATCCACCTGTCAAACACATTAGTAAAACAGCACACTATCACCTGAATTTACACAAAATAAAACACAGGATTTGGTCAACTACATTCCCCCCCTTCAAACACATCATAGTTTTTTCCATTAGAAAGGAGAGTGTCGGAAAAAAATGTTTGAAAAATACCAACAGATGCTTCCAAATCAATACTCCTGTGTATTTATTAGACACCTGTCTACCTGTCAGGACTGTGAGCTGTACTTACATCAATATTTAAAATAATTATAGGGATTACTACTGAGAATGGTTAACCAGTTCTCAATAAAACATTCTGAGAAAATATTCAAAATAGCTCATATTTTCTGAGATGGTCAAATTAAAATCTACCTACAAAGAACTTTTTCTCATCTCCCAATGGCAGGAATGTTAGGTTTGAGCCTCCCTGCCTCCCGTCATTCAGCTTTTACTAGTGACAACATTGGATACTGGGTCTCTCTTCCTGTCTGTACCTGGAGCACTTACTTGTCATGGCTTTATGGACTTTAGGAGCAGATGGAGTACAGCTAGCTTCTGTTTTATATTTGGAATAAAAACTATCACATGGTAGGTCTGGTAACTGCTTAGTTGTAGGACACCTCCTTCTTCTATAATTGTGTAGATCTAACGACTCAGAACTAGTTAGCTCCCATCATTTTATTCTGCTTTCCCTCCAGTAGAGACTAATAGGACGTGCTTATCTTATCTGTCCTCTTCTTCCCATGTAAGACTGAAATGACGCCTCTTATACCAAACTGATAACAATCATCTGTGCACCTTTCCTAAAGCTCACTAAAGGCCTCCTGGCCACAATCTCATTTTTTTTTTTTTTTTTTTTTGAGACAGTCTCAAGCTGTTGCCCTGGGTAGAGTACCATGACGTCATAGCTCACAGCAACTTCCAACTCGGGCTCAAGCGATCCTGTTGCCTCAGATTTTTCTATTTTTAGTAGAGACGAGGTCTCGCTTTTTGCTCAGGCTGGTCTCAAACCCATGAACTCAAGCAGTCCACCCACCTCGGACTCCCAGAGTGCTGGGATTACAAGTGTGAGCCACCACGCCGGGCCAACACGATTTAATTTTTGATAGATAAAAAAATTATTCACTTATTCTAATTAATAAGCGACCTTTCACGACAAGCCACTTCTCTTCCTCACCTCACCACATTCACTCACTATATAGATCCGAAAACAGGAGCATCTTTAAAAGCCTGAATGGCGATTGATGCATATCAGACACAGAGCCACAGTGTTTGCAGGTTAGTGACTGTGGGAAGACGGAATCCTTATCTGTTTAATTAATGATGTGGGCTTTTATATTTGGCTTTCATAAGGAATCAGCTGTTGCCTGGTAACAGATTCGCCTGTGGGCTCCCAGAAGAAGCTGGGCTTTCCAAGCAAAGCACCCTGTTGTCTTATAAATAGGGCAGTAAAGCTTGCTCAGACATGCCTGAGGCACTCAGCAGTTCTTCCCCTCTACAAGTATCTGATTCTTCCTGGGAAGTTTTCTTCACCAGAGACACACTCAAAAGGACAAAGAGGAAAGAGAAGAAGGGCCTCAATTTCCATTTTGGCCTAATAGTGTGAAGGAATACAATATACCAGAGAGATCATTTGCCCTCTAAAATAAACTACTTTAGAAAAGCATTAATTAGTTGAAAATAAAAATTAATTAGGATTCCCGGACAAGTTAGCTTCAGGATAAACTAGAGCACAGTAGGACAGTGGCAATTAGTGTAACCAAAACCCAGACATTGAAAAAAATTCTCCTCACAGAACTGTGTCTGTAAGTTACGCATTTCTGAGCATGAGGAAAGGTTTCGTCCAGTCAAGCCTTCTACCTCATATTCCCCTTGCTGCCTTTTGGTTCCCGTATAACGTGACCTTCTTTTAGTCTATACAACTGTTGGTGTGTTTGTTTTCTGTAATAACACAAGCTGTAAGAAGGTGCTTTTCTGTTTATTCTTCGCCTGTGCTAATCACACCTAGAACGGAAGATGACAGATGTATGTGTCCAATAAATGCTTCTGCATAAGAGTTGAAAGTACTTGGAACAGTCTAGGAGCTGGAGATGGGAACGATTTAAATTTTGAGTTTTTTCTTGATTGTGTTTTGTGTTTTAATTTCCATTGCCCAACACACAGTTGTTTTCCCATAAAGTTTTGTTAAGTGAATGGCGGAGAGAGTGAGTGGATTGATAGATGGGTGAATGGACGGACGGATGAGATGAATGAATGAAAGAACAAAGAGTAAGTGAATAAAGGAAAGAGAGAAGAGATCCTTAAACCTCTTTTGGTGAAAGACTGGGTTAAAAAAATACCAACGTGTAAGAACACCATCTAGCGGTGACTGAATAACCGTAGATGAAACAGTTCAACGCCAACTGAGGATATACTTGAGGAGGCAAATTTAATACAGTCACCAAATGACTGTGGGTCTATGATAGGATCACAGTTGTTGCTGTATGCATTCCACAAATTTATTATGATTCAGGTCACCATTTATTAAAATCTGTCTCAAATAATTTTTATCCATTTTAAATTTAGCTGCTTTTTATTCAATGCCTACTATATTCCAGGTATTTTTTTTTTCAAATTATTTGTAATTTTTAATATACATCAAGTTAGGCATTATCTTCTCCCATTCGCACCAAGAAGATTAAAACAAAAGAGACCATGAGACTTGCAAAGCCTATATAAACTAAGTAAAATACAACTAGGCTATGCATTTGAAGAGGAACACCCTATTTATAGTCAAATAATATCAAAAGTACCCAAAATTTTAAGGTCTTAAATCAATTTAACACTTAGAATTACCTGTATGGAAAAGAAAATATTGACTATGATATGCCAAATCTTCTCTTTTCTTAATATACTGAAATATTTGGTCAAGAGGTCAAGAAGGGAGAAAAAAAAATCATATAGGAATTATAAACTGAGTTAATGTATTTGTTTTTTTTTTTTTTGAGAAAATGTATTCCACTGAATTTATACTTGACACAGTCAAAAAATGTTTTGTCAAATTTTTAGCAAAAATAAAGTACTTATTAGGAAGGGTTAAAACATTGACCTCAGAGTTTTTATTTTTGTTTTTGAGGGGTATATAAAGTAAGATTTCCAAGCAACCTTTGATTCCTTCGATGACTTTTTATAATTTCACAAGTAGTTATTTTTTTTAAATGGGGTGGGAGATTTATGAAAACAAATATAAGTCAGACTGCAGTATTTCCCTTGTTAGAAACACAATGATTTATATTAATAAGCCTTGAGTCTCAAAGTAAATAATACACGCTTTTTCTGAAAGCAAGAATTATTTCCTAAAGCTCATTTGTGTTTTCTAAGATATACAATTGGTCCTTTGTTAAAAGAGTAGACTTGAAAGAAGTGAAAAATGAAACTCATTGAGTAGAAATATTTTCTCTGTCCTTGAAAATAAACCACTGCACTATATACACTAGTGTTGTAACTTGTATGAAGTAGCAAATAAAGAGCAAAATGAACTGCCCATCTATCTATACATTTATAATAGTTCTCTCCTAAAATAGACATTTCATTGCATCTGTCATATTGGAAACGTATCAGCTTACTAACAACTCTAGGAGGGGCTAGTAAAAATGATGGCAGTGCAATGCTTTTGAAAATACAATGTCACAGTCTGAGCCAAGTGAGACAGAGCAGCTCAACATATGAATGCATGATAACTCAAACTAGTTTATATAGACAGGTATCTTAAAATTCAGGCTCAATTTTGAAGCAAAGTTCATCCAAAGCTCAGTGTCTTACAAAAATTTGCTTTCTCATAGTAGCCTTTTGACAATAGGAGTCTTTCCTGTTACTTAGATTCTCTGACCTGTTCAATGAAATGTATAACACCGTTAGATGAGTAATTAATGCATTCTCACCTAAAGAAGACAAGTCTTCAGAAGCCCTCGATGATGCATCTTTGCAATGACATAGTAGTAATCGTGTATCGTGGTGGTTAAGTATGAGGACTCTAGAATCAGATAGCCTTGGTTCTGGAACCATACCATTGCGACCTTACCACTATCATTTTGCATTCTAGCAGACCTATGAAATGAAATTGAGATCATTAAGCTACCTGTCTTATAGGATTGCTATAAAAATTAAGTAAGACCAATGATACCAGATATCAAAGTTAGCTAATTCTGATGAAATCAATTCAAGTTCCATGAGGCTTAGAATTAGGTATATTTTTGGCTAGGCACCTGTGGCTCAACAGGCTAAGGCGCCAGCCACATACATCTGAGCTGGCGGGTTCGAATCCAGCCCAGGCCTGCCAAACAACAATGACAGCTGCAACCAAAAAATGGCTAGGCGTTGTGGCGGGCATCTGTAGTCCCAGCTACTTGGGAGGTGGAGGCAAGAGACTCGCTTGAGCCCAGGAAATGGAGGTTGCTGTGAGCTGTGATGCCAAAGCACTCTATCCAGGGTGACAGCTTGAGGCTCTGTCTCAAAAAAAAAAAAGAAAAGAATTAGGTATATTTTTGCACACATCTAACTTCCAGTGTCTACAAAATGTCCAGAAAGAAACATGTGCTTGAGAAATAATTGCCGAATAAGTGAATGAATGTATGAATAATAGAAAGAGGGACTGGATAGGTGGATAAATTAAATATGTTACCATCATTCACCTGCATTTACATTCTGATAAAAAAAAATTAAATGCCCTACCAATATTTTTCTTCCCAGTATATTGTTGTATTTTTGCTGTTCGGTGTATAGAATACATGGTCTTTGAGTAGGATTGTTTCACTGTTGCAAGTTAGAGGCGCTTTCCCTTAAAACTAACTTTCAGAGGTCTTTATATTATTAGGCATTTGAAATAATATCTGAAAGTGATGAGAGTATTTTGGTAAGTTTGGAAAGGTCTCTCCTTAGAGTCTATGCTGTGGGTGTTTAAAAAGTATACCTGTGTGTCTTCTAGGTAACACATCGTTTGGAGGCACTTATATTTTTTAGCACTTTGGAAGGTGGAGATGGTGTTTGTGATTTAGTAACTGACATTGAGGCCTAAATACTTTAAAACCTTTTCACATTTTCATCTGGGAAGAGAGAAGTAGAATTTAGAATATTCAAATTAACATTTATCAAGGAACTACTAGAGTTTGTGTTCTGTATAATTTTTTCCTATATGTTCTCTAATTTAATCATAAAACAATTTTATTTTACAATGGAGAAATGTGAAGTTCAGAGATGTCGGAAAATTCACTTTAAGTCAGACACATACAAAGTGGTAAAGGAGGAATCCAGACTCACTGCATCACTTTCCAATATCAGTGTAATCCCACTATATCATTCTTCCTTTAACTGTGCCTGTTCCAGTACACAAAAAGATAATATTTCCTAAAGTAGAATTTTGTGGAGCTCTGGTAGGTTAAAACATTTTTTTTTTTTTTAAAGAGATTTATGGGTGGTGCCTGTGGCTCAAAGGAGTAGGATGCCAGCCCCATATGCTGGAGAGGGCAGGTTCAAATTCAGCCCTGTCAAAAACTGCAAAAAAAAAAAAAAAAAGAAAGAAAAGAAAGAGAGACGTTTATGTCTACTAACTTTGGAAAACACTACATTTTGGAATTTTACAATTAGTTTTATTGATATTAACCTTTGTATGTTTCATACCAAATACTGAGATTCACACATGGACAAACACATAATAAATAAACATTTATCAAGTGAAGAGATAAAATGATTATCACAAATTCATGTTGTAGTGATAGTCAGGAGTAGCGGCATTAACAAAAATTATATTAGCATATATTTCATATATTCTACAGGAAATTATCTTATTTAACTTAATCTAATTGCAATTTTACAAAATCCTAGGACCTTGTAATTTGTTTGGCATGTAGACACCAATTGATAAAATATTTGGCAAAGAAATAGCCTTAGACTCTGGACAGTATGTATGTACATGAGTTCAATAACAAAACATATTCATTTTCTATTATAACTAAGCTAAAAGCATAAGCCTTTTTGTCTCAGAACAAGAAAAATCAGATGGAAGGAATAACTGCACATGAAATCAGCATTACATAGAGAATTAGATAACTTGGATTAGGACAGAACACAATTCTAACACCTGATACCAATTTTCTGAACTTTAAATTAAACCTATTTTTTTTCAGACTGAACCATGCATATTTCTCCCAAAGCATATTTCATCTAAAGACATATCCTCTGATGCAATAATAAAATATAGGGAGCCAGGTATAGTTTGGCATTTTATAAAAGTCTTAAATTATAACTTTAAAGACTTATCCAAATTAAGAAGAATTTTTTTTAAAGAATAGTTTATTAAATCCATAGTTAAGTCTCTTTTTTAGTCATCTATAGATACATGATACATGGGGGTTGAAGTCTTCGATGATCAACTCCTTATTTCTAGATAACAGTTATTGTTTGCAGATATATAGGCCAAGTCACTTGTATGACAAGAGGGCTAACCAATTGCTAAAATCCATAATCCTCTAGAGTGTAAACTTGTACCTGGGGACACTTGCTGCCCCTTTTGTGTCTAGATAGTACTTTGTGAGCAATTATGGCTAATGAAATATTAGCAGAAGTGGTAAGTTTGAATTAAAGGCTGGGATTATTGAGTATACATCCTCTTCTTCCATTTCAAGAAATTTGGAAACCTCGTTTAAGAGATGTCAGCTTCAAAAACTGGGTTAAGCTTGAATTTGTGAGAGACAACCTAGGAGAGAGACTCTACACAATACTTGATAGGAACATCGGCGTTGGAATTGGCAGAAGCAATAAACAAAAACAATTGTGTTAAGCCCCATAATTTTCAGCTCACATGTTAAAGAAGTTAGCTTACCTGACTAATAATGATGTCTAGACAATTCAAAGACTTAAGAGTCAATTTTCATTACACTGAAAAATGTATCAAATATTAACAAGAACGGCATTCCTGAGGAACATCAGAAAATAAAAGACCTGTTCTTTGATATTAATTTCTCCAGCATCTTTGTTCTTTGATACATCAGTCTTTAGTTCATAAAACTTTTGAACATATATTTTGTCACAGATACTAAGTATGTATACTTGGACTCTATCTTTTAGGAGCCCAGAGACATCTTAAAGAGATGGCGTTTCACAATTATTGTAAAATATTATGACAGCTACCAGAACACACAAAGGGCAGAGAAGAACAGAAGAGTCTGTATTTATATCTCTATTGGAGTATCAGGGAAGTTTTCATCTGATAGTTAATTTTTCAAGCTAAAATGTATGAACAGGAGTTGGACAGATGGTCAAGAGAAGTGGTAGATATTTCAGACAGATGGAACCATATGAAAAAGAGCACAGAATTAGAAAAGGCATGGCATGGGGAGAAGTTCAATAAGAATGAAGTCTGGAGTTCTGGTGGGAGGTAGCAGGGTGGAGGGACCAAGAGGTACAGAGTGAAGATGTGTGTCTCAGAGTAACAGGCTAGAGCAGAGTCAGTGACGGGAAATCTCTTTCCATACGTCTTTAAATAAGTTATGGTTCATGAAAGATTTTCCTATAACCATTTGATTCAACTCTGTGCCCTCCAATATGAGCTCCTTCATGCTAGAGGCTTTGAAATAATCATCTTTACATTCATAATAATACACGTAATGCTTAGCACATTAAAATGTGTAATACATATTTGTTTAGAAAATGTATTTGATGAGTCACAGAACTGGCCTTTTTGCTAATCCAAGATAATGATAGGATTTGGGAAAGAGACAACAGTTTTTAAATATGTGCTAAAATCTTCATTAAAATAAGGTGGAGACATTAGAGGCCTGCCTACAGGGAGATAGTCTTACGCAACACATTTATAGGGGAATAGTTATTTTAGGAAGAAGAAAATACAGACCTCCAAATTTTAGGGCAGTGTGAAAAGATAACTGCCTTTTTAGTTGGACTAGGACATTTTGAGAGAAGAGGTTCCAGATTGAAAGGAAGAGGATGGTCACCTTCCATTTGAAAAAGTTTTAAGTGAAGTGAGGTCATAGGGATTTAAATTTCTAGACGAGGTGGTCCAGAAAAATGATACATAAGAGTAACTCTGTAAATAGAACAGGAATTTCAGAGAGTAGAGTGAAAAATATCAGAAGTTAAAGAAAGTACAGGGAGGGCTAGGAGTGGTGGCTCACACCTACAATCCTAGCACTCTGGGAGGCCGAAGCAGGTGGATTGCTCGAGCACACAAGTTTAAGACCAGAATGAGTGAAAGTGAGATCCAGTCTCTAAAAAATAGGCAATGTGGTGGCTGCCTATAGTCCCAGCTACTACTTAGGAGGCTGAGGCAAGAGGATTGCTTGAGCCCAAGAGTTTGAGGTTGCTGTGAGCTATGATGCCACGGCACTGTATCCAGGGCAACAAAGAAAGACATAAGATTTTGGCTCAAAAAACAAAAAACAAACCCAAAACAAAAAAACTAAATAATAAATAAAATAAAATAAAAGGAAAGTATAGGAATAGAAGAAGTTTGATCCTTGATCCAATGGCAATGAATCTATCTATCAACATTTCTTGACTTTTAAGGAAGAAATCGCTTTGAGATCAACTGTATGACATATTACATAAAATGTCATGCTAATTAATTTAAAAACTTTGAGAACTTAACTGAAGACAAGTTGGGTACATGATTTATTATTATTATTTTCTTTTTGAAGTGCAGGCTGAGATCAATGCTTTGCTTTACCCCTGAGGTTATGCTAGCATACGGTCACATGAAGTGTGGCAACTCTGTCTTCACCATTAAACTTGAAGCCCTTTGAAAGCGAAGCAGGTGCTTTGCTCACTGTTACTTTACAGAACAATGTTGAAAGCTGATGCACCAGAATTACTAGTTTTAAGAAAAGCTAGGATTAAAAACTAAAGTAATTTACATGTTTCAAGTCACCATGTCACTATACCATGGAAAAAATAGAAATATTTCAGTTAATTTTATTGAAACATTGAAATGGCTTGAAATAGTTTCTTTTAAAGACTGCTTGTTGATCCATCTATAAATGTAGTGTTGCCATTTTCTTCACAGTGCATGAGAATTTAGCATGTTTATTAAATAATTACCGTGAAATGGAGCACCTGCTGCATTTTTCTGAAGTACAGGGGAAGGATAAACCAACCAGATAATTTAATTGACTGGACTTTTTTGACACTAGAAATGATGGATTCATTTACTCCCAGATGTTAGAAAGATGCTGATGAAGAATATATTTTTCAGAAAACATTAAAACATAAAATTCTTATCATCAGCTCTTCTAAAGGCCGAATTATTGCATAAGCTCTTAAAATTCAGAATCCTAAATAACATGCTTAATGAGAAAATGAAGTATGAATCTGGACATGACTTTTCACAGTTAGCAATTATGTCTCATTTAATCATAGTTCCTTTGGTTTCACTCTACCACCTACTTAAATAAATACATGAAAACGTACTTGTTTTAAGTTTTCTACTATTAATTTATAAGACAAGGTTAAAAATTTTATGTAAGTATTTGAGACAAAGACAGAAATGCAGTTAAATGGATTAGAAATAATTGATGGCATTATAATGAAGTTATATGATAACAACTGACAATATTGTGGAATTGATGCTGCTTTATTAAAAGTGGAAGTAGCCATATATTGTCTCTCTCTCCCTAACAAAGGCTACAATGTAATCACTTTGAATTAATTTATGATGCAGCAAACTCATCATTCACAAGATTATAATTCTCTCTAGATACGCTATAATAATTTATCACTATGTAATTATTAAACCAATAAACTAAATTTTCCTCTTGAATATAGGGATTATGATAGTTCTTACAATGTATCACAAAGTGTGCCTGTGTCTGACTTAACTGGTAATTAAAAGACAAATGGCTAAACCATTTTATCATTCCATGATTTGTGTAGTAACTTCTATAGTCAAGTAATTATATAGAAAAAAAAAATGCTTGCTTTTCTAAATAAGGGACAATTACAATTTAACTTCCTAATTAAATGTTTATTCACCAGATTTTATTTATTTGTTTGTTTGTTTATTTACTTATTGGAAACAGGGTCTCACTCTGTTGCTCAGACTAGAGTGCCATGGCATCAACCTAGCTCATGGCAACCTCCTGGGTCCAAATAATCCTCTTATCTCAGCATACTGAACAGCTGGGACTATAGGGATATTCCATAAATGCAACATCTACCAAATTTTTCTATTTTACTAGAGACAGGGTCTCCATCTTGTTCAGGCTGGTCTTGAACTCCTGAGCTCAAGGGGTCCTCTGCCTCTGCCTCCCAGAGTGCTAGGATTATAGGTGTGAGCCACTGTGCCTGGCCCATCAGATTTTAGATTTGACAGATTATTATTACTATTGGCAAAATATAAATAATTTATTTTTGAGAGTCTGTTTTATCTATTAATATTATTGAATAAATACTTAAGTATCTACTGTGCATGTTATGAATATATATACATATATATGAGAATAAGAATTTTATCTGTAAACAAAATATGATGGGATTCATTACATTTGATTGCTTTTTAGGAATCAATTTTTAAAGATAATTTTTATGTCAAAAATAAAAATATAAATCAAATGACAATTTTCAAACATTTTTGAGATTTAAAATACTTTCATGTAATCATTAACTAGATCAAGGTTTTGAAAACATCCAGCAATTCCAAATGTTTCATAGTATTGCCTGTTATCCTATTTATTACTTATCCACCTGCAAAAGTAGGTACTGTTCTGATTTATTTTATAATAGATTAGTTTTGCTTATCCTCAAACTTAATAAAAATGCAATTATGTGCTATGTACTTTTATTTGTTTTTTTCTGTTCAGCATTATGCCTATGAGATTCCTCTTATTGTTGCATATGGTGGTAATTTATTCATTTCATTGTTCTGTACTGTTTTATTTTATCAACATGCCACATTTTATTTGTCAAATTTTCTGGTATTGGACATTTTCTATTTGCAATTTGTCTTTAGCTATTTCAAAAAAGTAGTCACGAATGTTCTTGTACATGTTTTTGATGAACATATGTACTTATTTCTCTTGGAAATATACCTGGTGGCACAATTTCTGAGTCATAGGGTAGACGTACAGTTAAACACTATGAAGTGAATTTCCAGGGACATATTGACAGTTTACCCTCCCACTGCCTTGTTGCTTTATCTTTGAGTCTAATTATTTTATATATCATCTATATTTTTATTAAGTCCATCAAAATACTTTAATTTTATATATTTTACTTTTCATTTGTAACATTTCTGTTTGATTCTTTATGGATTTTTCTTCTTCTGAGATTTCATAATTGTTCATTTATTTCAAAGGTTTTTTAATATTATGGGCTATAGCTATAATAGCTGCTTTAAAAAGAGCTTTTCTCTTGAATTTAGCACTTATGTTTGGCCTCTATCCTTTTGTTTGAAATTCTGCTCTAAGTCAATGAACAAAGCAAGACCAACATTCTTCCCTTTTGGAGTTTATATTCTAGTGAGAGAAGTGAAAGAATATTCAGTAAATTATATTACACATTAATAGATAACAACATAAAAAAATGCTGACATAAGTTTGGACTTTAAAGAAAAAGTGATCAGGTAAAGAAAGATTTACCTGAAAATGATATTTGAGCACCGATTTAAGTAAAATTCAATGGGAATCAAGCAGGTGGGAATGAGGTGAAGGGGATGGTAAACTCACAGGTGAGAGGTACAATGCCCACTATCTGGAGAATGGAAACAATTACAACATTGTCTCAAACTCTGCAAAAGCAATACATGTAACTAAAACATTTGTAACGCCCCCCAACACTGTGAAAAAAAATTATTTAATTACTTGATAAAATAAAGACAATAAGGAAACAAAACATGTAGATATCCAGGATGCAAGCTCCAGGCAGAATAACAAAAGTGCAAACACCGTCAAACAAGAGCTTGCGTGAGGTGTCAACATATGATCGACCAGACTTGTTTGCCTACAGTGAAATGAGCAGAGACACACATACATAGTGGGGGAGGATGTTAGGTAAGGAATGGGATGCCAACCATGTGCTGGCTTTTAGATCATTTTCAGGACTTTGGTTTTGACTCTTAGAAATCTGGGCTGTTATCAGAGAAATGATACCATTTGACTTAATATTTTAAAGAATTTTCCATAAATATACTGAAAATAGACTTCAGAAGCTTAGAAACAAAGGACCAGGTGAGGGGCTGATGTAATAACCAGGGAGAAAATTTGATGGCTGAGACTAGAGAAATAGCATTTTTTTTTTTGAGTCATAGCTGTGTACAATAATTCAGTCAAGGAGTACAGTGTGTCGGCTTCACATACAATTGGAGATATTTTCATCAACCTGATTAATATAACATTCATGATATTTTCTCATTTACTATGTGAAAACAATTTTGATCTGTATTTAGAAGTTTTCTCCTGACCCT